>APFE030308507.1:206461-263381 GCA_000404065.3 Pinus taeda | reverse complement strand
AAGTATTATTTGAAAAGATTATCTTTTGACTATATTCCACCCGCTGAAAAACACTCTTAATTAAGATAAACAATACATTGTATTTCAAATTAATATGTAAATACTACTTGATAATATGTTTATGAGATGTTATGGCAATATGTGAATACTACATGGAAACACTACTTTGATAGAAATAAATAAAATCGATACAAACATGAACATGAAGATGTGAGATGAACACTTCTTTAACGTTTACACTCGTATACTACAAATACATAAATAAAATAAATAAACAAGTGTTACAACGAGGCACCTAGTTCTGGTCATTGCCATCGATCACTGATGTTTGTATAATTCTTAGCACAATAAATAAACACAACACATTATGACATTGATTACAATAAATGTATACACTTTCTTATCATGCTAGTAATTATTATAAGTTTTTTGATATTTTTTTGGGTATATTTTTATATTAAATTTGTTTAAAAATTGTGAAATGTTTTGTGAATAGTAAACTTGAATTGTAATTTATATAAATAATGTTTGAATTTTTTTAACAAGTTTATTCACTCATTTTGAATTAAAAAAAAATAAAAATTTCAAAAAAATAAAAACATATGAGATAAAAGTTGGTAATAGTAAATTAAATAAATTTATATTTTCATGGAAGGATTTTATTTCTTAGGAAGATATTTTTAAGTAAATATATGCAAATATTAGAAATATTTGAGTATCACCTAGAGGTCCATTGTTCATTCATTCACAAAAAAATTGGTTCACTCCATACAAATATTAGAAATGCTTATTCAATCTTAATGTCGTCGTTCACATGAAAATTCATATATTATTGTAGCAATGGGCATTAAATTACTACCACACAAACATTGATAGCAATAAACTATCCTTATATGCATTGTGTTTTTTGATGGTAGTAGCCATGTAGCTAGTAAATAACAAATTATTACTTGATTAAAGTTAATGACTGCAATTGTTGTAAAAGCAAAGATAAATGAGTTGTCAGTTTTGTGTTTAAACATGTCGAGAATCACATTTATATAGGTCATTATGAAAAAAGAACATATCTGAAGCAAAAATGGGTCTATAATAAAAGGAATTTGCATATGTCTCATGTGAGATCAGGAAACTAACATCTATTGTATTATATATTTTCATATCATGTACTTTCAGCCAGCTAAGATATTTTCATATTATGTATTCTCAGTGATCCAAGAAATAATACCCGAGTAATTTGTTACTCTGATCCATTTGCCACAACTTCAAATTTAGACTAAACACTTTTCAAGAAGAAACATGTTGGTTGTTCCATACATATGATCTTCTAGCTGTTCAAACCATCTCCCTCTCCAATTCTTCAAAAACGTTATGTCCATGAGAAAAATGTTGGCCTAGAAAAATAAATTAAATTTTTATATATAATTGTCAAAAAAAATTGCATATTGACATGAAAAATCATTCATATTTGATTAAATATCCTCTTGAATCATAGAAATAAGTCAGGGAGCTAGCATTAACCATATTTCTTATGGGAAAACAAGTTTTCCACAAAGGATTGCCTCATCGTTCTCTTATGGGTGATATTATCCTTCAAATTATGGTTACTTGCAAAATTTTCCTCTGCTAGCAGAACTATTGCCAAAAGAATTGAAGGTCAAAACTTCTTGCAAATGGAAATAAATGAAATCGTCGACTAACAATAGCATTACAACTACCTAGAAAAGCATTCAGACAAAAAGCATAACACTACAAGAATTGGGGTTAGGTAGAAATTAGAATTAGATTTGGGAATAATCAATAAGGTGTGAAAACATACACTAGGTAGCATGGTTTTTTAACAAATGAGTTGTTCCTTATTTCAATCTCTTTTCAAACTTTTTTGGTCTTTCCCCAGGAACTCACAATCCTGGCATAGAAGGAAAATTATTTAGCAAATGTCGACGCATAAGCATGGAAGTTTGAGTGAGCTTTTCCTTTTAAGCGCACCTACATCAATAGTTTTGGTGGTTTTGGGATGTTATTTATTGCCTATAGGAACTGTTACATATGTTGGTACTATTGTACCTTTTCATACGCCTATGCATTATCATGATTTTTTGAATCTAGTTGCGTTAAAGGGTCCGAATACTTGGTTCAAAACTCAAGAAGAATGTAACTATTAGGTTAATCATATACAAGCGATGATTTTAAATCAAAAAAAAATCTTATATGTATCAACTTCCAATTTATTTAATCAGGTTACATGATCCCAAACATGATCCCTATAGAAACTAGAAAATTCTCAATGTGAAAAAATTTCATGGACCACATAAGATAAATGTCTAAAAATCTTGAAATAAAAAATACTTTAATTATTTATATGTTAACTATAATAATAGTTAATAAGCAAATCCATTGTTAGAGTCTGAATAAGGTAAAGACCGATAAGAAATAAAAAACATCCCAAAAAAACCAAACAACAAAAAAATATACGATTTATAACTTTATCCCAACAGGGACAACAACTATTTTTTCCTTATTAAATAGTCACATATTTCTACTTAAAAATCATTTACCAGGAAGTTGTCACTATCTAACTGTCTTCGGCAATAAAACTCACCCCATGATTCACCTACTTGGGATATTTGATTCGATTATTTACTTATCTACATGTCCAATTTAGTCTATAGTGGCTTCACCATATATGAAAAAAGTTCATTATCTTCGCTTTTTAATAAATTTTCCTAAAATATAAGTTTATTTTTCTTTATTTTATTTTATTTATTGCCACACTCAACTTACATAATACTAAATACCACTTACATAATACTAAATACCAATTATAAATACTAGACAATCTAGCAAAAAAATATAAGTCTTATTACTATCCATTCAAATAAAATATGAAAAGTTTTATACTAAAAAGATATATATATTATAATGATTATTTTCGAAAATCTAAATAAAATGTCTAATAAGTATCTATTTAATTAAAATACGAAAAATTAATAAAAGACAAAAAAATATAAAAAATCAATTTAGGGAAAAAATGATTTTAAGTTATAAAACAAACAAAATACATATTTGCAGAACCAAAATTATCATCGCTATCTTTTCAATATATATATATAGATATAGATATAGATATGGAATATTTATTGTGGTTGCAGCCTTTTACATCAGATGTCTTCAAAAACATTAGTAAAAATAGAAATTGTAGTGTTTGCTACTATCATTTATAGTAGCATGTTTTAGTAC
Source organism: Pinus taeda (assembly GCA_000404065.3). Classification (NCBI taxonomy): domain Eukaryota; kingdom Viridiplantae; phylum Streptophyta; class Pinopsida; order Pinales; family Pinaceae; genus Pinus; species Pinus taeda. Next base: position 260,144 of record APFE030308507.1, on the reverse strand, counting down.
ATTTCTAATTTCAGTGTTTGTATATTTTGTTCATTGAACCTTCCAGAAAGATATAACAATAAAAAATGAAAAAGAAAAAAATGGGGATTACATATGAACCTCCATTACGAAACATCCTATGCATCACAAGATTCATGGATTCTACAGTGTCTAGGAAGAAGCTATAGAGCTTTTTCTGAAAGAGCATCAACGTCTTCATTGAGTTATCTTAGAATGTTGTTGTATGTGATCCATTCAAATGAAGTTTTAAGCTTCCAAATTTTGAGAGGGCTAGAGTCCTAACATATGTTTTGGACTATTTTTCTCCTATTTTCCCAATGAGTGACTAATTTAGGGTACCCAAGCAATTGTATTCTATTGAGGTTATTCAGTTTAGCAATCTAAAGTAGGAGGCATATCACAAAGAATTCCACCTTGTTGTTGTTTCCTCTTCCAATTAAGGATCAATTGTAGATAAAATGAAATTGATTCAAATATATGATATCCTAGACCACATAGAGAGGCAGGTGGCCTTGGCAAGAACCATTAAAGTAGCCCCATAAAACATCATAATCCAAATCAAGCATGTGAGGCAGCGTCTTTGGAGTGGATTTCTTCTCTAACTTGTATTCTCTAACAAGTGAAATAATCTTAGTTGTGAAAGCCTCAAGAGACACAAATGTTTCCTAAAACAACAATGAATTCTAAGTTTTAAAAATGTTGTCTATCATAATGCATGGGAGACCAGAATAGGATGTCACAAATTTATCAAGTAACCATCACCTTAATGACAAATATAAGAATTTTGATCGCCATCTTGCTTTGAAATTGAACTCATATTGAATATCATAATAGACTTGCAAGGAAAGAACAATGTAAAAAGAGGTGTGACAGAGATTCTTTGGACTAGAGATATAAAATGCACCTATTGGGCCTGTAACATATGCGTGAGATAAGGACCTCCAAGGTTAGAAGCTTTTTATGGAGAAAAATCCATGTGGAAAGTTTCACTTTAAGAGAGGTATTTTTTTTAGAGGCTCTTCCAAAACCATATTCTCATACCTTCGAATGAAAGTTCAACCAACTCTTGATATCCAACTTTTATTGCAAATGCTCTAGTGGCAAGATATTTTATCCAACAAATTGAATTTGGGTATCAAGATTAAGTGTGATGAAGTTCTGAGATAACAACTTTATGTAATGGGTCCAATACCTTTCCATATCCTTTCCAAATCGAGGGCTTTCACTAATGTCCATGCAGGTTAACCTCTCGTATGTGGGGTGCTCGAGAAGGCATATAAAAGGGATATGACATTCACCTCTCCCAATCGTTAATGTAAGAGTGGGAAAAGAACATAACCATCACCAACTGCAATTCGAGGATCCTTGCATATGCGAACCTCAAATCCATCTTCAACTTTCCAAGAAACTCATATGCTAATAAATGGAAAAGATGTCACCATATATTTCAATACAATAGAGCCCTTAAAGGATTTGATGGGATACATGATGCAATTCATTATCATGAGACGTCTAAGATACTTGCTAATAAAGACCTTGGTCTAAAGGGAGTTACTTATGATAATGCAGAAATGGTTCTTGCTACCAAGGGACTTATCAAAAATGGATAAAGTTTTGATCCCCCAACATCTAAGTTCCTTTCAGTCCTCCAATATTGCCAAACGAACCAAGAGGATTTAGATCCAATCCCTAAGTAGCTAAAACTAAGCCAACAAATTCTATTAATGATTCCTTTGGGGACCACTGCAATAAAATATCATTAAACAAGGGTGCTTTCAAGCCTTGTTTTCATTAATATGACTTGAACACCATGAGAGAGGATGTGATGTGTCCTATAGATATGTGAGCTTCTATCTTCTTTACCTTCCAACCCAATCTTGTTTTTTATACTTGTTAAGTTTTAGACAAAATCCAAAGTATTTGACACCTTCCTCTATGACTTTTTTGGAAATGGGAAGAGTTTAAGGGCTAAAGAAGAAGCAGGGACTGACATCTCATTGCAAAATATGATAGATTTATGAGTGTTGATAATCATACCTATAGAAAGACGAAAGGAATCTAGAATAGATTTTACTGCAATGATGCCCCTTCGTGACCCTTGTAGGTAAAGAAGGAAATCATCCACAAATTGAAAATGTGTGACCTTTGTAGATTCTAAGAAGAAGATACTATTAATGTCACTTATAACCTTATGTGAGTCTAGAATCATAATTAGAGCTCCAGTGATTAGGAGAAATAAAAATGGAGAGAGGGGGCATCTTTCTAAGAGGCCTTTAATAACACTATAAAATATGGTTGGAGTCCCATTAATAAGAAAAACATATGAAACATATTGGATACAGCCCATTGTCCAATTGAATGCAATAAGGGCCATGCCTATCTAGATGTCGAGGAGATGGACAAAAGTCCGATCAACCCTATCAAAGGCTTTTGAACGATGAATTTGATAGAGGATGGATTTGTATTTGGTTACCTTGATATGATGAATCACTTCTTTAGTGACCATTACAACAACTAATACGTTTTGATTATATAAGTAACTAAATTGGTTTAGTGAGATATATGAGATAAGAATTAGCTTTGTGAGCAGTGATTTTACAAATAATTTTATAGAGAATGTTGCAATAGGCAATAGGGTGGAAATCAAAGAAGGATTTTCTTTCCTGAGTTTGTAATTAAACATAAAATGGTATAGGTTATAAATATAGTGACTTTTCCTTCCTATTTTTATTATTTAATCACCTTTGGAATATCATATTTGATGAGGTTGTAGAATCCTAGATAGAATTCTATAGAGAAATCCTCTGTTCGAATACTTTTATAATTTTGCATGGACTTTAAAATAGCCAATAATTCAACAGATGAAACTTCTTCTATATGTAGGGTGTTCATCTCATATGTAATAGAGGTTGGAAAGAGAGAAATTACGTAGAGGATATCTTCTATGGGATACTCAGGAGGGGCTTCATATAGATATTAGATGTAGAGAACCCTTGCCTTGACTTTCTCCTCAAAGTACTGAAGTGGAGCCTTGACATCAGACAAGATTTCCCAAATAATGTTCCTCTATTTTGTGTATTTTTTGTAATGGTGAATAAAAAGCATGTTATTCTATCCTGATTCAAGCCAAATAGTCATGCTCTTTAGGAACCATCTATATTCTCCTAATAATAACAACCACTGCTTTCTTTATTCCAGGAATTTCAATTCCTAAAGAGTCAATGCTAAGCGTTAGTGTGAAATTTCTTGGAAGGCGTACCAAAAAAACACTTCACTTACGTCACTAGGTGAGAAGTGACTTTAACAACAATTTGTGGCTACTTACGATTTGGATTTGCGATAAAAAGTGAAAAAAACGAAACAAAAACATATACGGTCTATATAGCAAACAACAATAAAGATATCTAATGCAATAACCCAAATGGAAAGACTTTAATATGACTAAATTGTTTTATTGATGACATCTAGTGAATGAGATCTGCAAAAGGGTTTGCAATCCCCCTCCATAGGATGGGTCCTTTGATTTCCTTGATGCTTCAGTAATCGATCTTCTCTCTCAATGTGTGAAAAACCAAAAACGATGTGGAGAACTCAAATGGGAGCTCAGAAGAGAAGAGACGATAATGGTGACAATGATAATGATCATGGTGAAGAATGAATGGAAAACCCTCCTATTTTTAACATATTGAGTTAATCTTGAAAATGGAGAATAATAAAATAATATTTACCAAATCAAGATCTAACCACTAGGAATACTTGATTATATTAATGGAAAGTGAAAAGGTATTTAAAATTGTCAAATATCTTTATTTAGAAAAAATTAAAAAAAAAATATGATTTTTTAATTTATTTCTCGAGAATTAAGAATGGTGTGGGAAATTGAAATCATTATTAAATAGTGATTAACAATTATCCAATAATAGAAATAAGGAATAATAAATAAATAGTAATTTATTTATTTATTCCTAGGGGATTTAGTCAAGTGTGACAATGCATAATTATTTAAACATTGATTTAATAATTATTCCTAGAGAAAATTAAATAAATAATGATTTATCTAATTATCCTCATGTGTTTTTTTATTTTAATGAGAAAATAATTTAATAAAAGTGGTTTGTTAAATTATTTTTCATAGTGAAAGTGATTTTACTATGGTAAAATTAATCCTACATGTTGTATTTCAATCCACCTAGTTAGAAATGGCTAAGTGATAATTTTTTGATGATAACAGATTGCCCCTGAATGTATGAGTGTTAGGAGAAAAAACTATGACTGAAATACGTCGTAGGTTGCACTTCCACAAGACACCAAAGGGGAGTTAAAGAGAGAGAGAGAACTAAACAAATGCAAGGATGGACATAAATGGAGGGTGTGAGACCTACTTAAATAATATAAGTCTCCTTTTATGTGGGAGTACATGATCTCAAATGAGGCAGGGGAGGCATAGCCATTCCCTTCGAGATTACTGTGTATAAAGAATAACGAGGAGCCTAGCAATGTGGGGCTAAACTACAATGTACATGATACATGATATACTGGCATCAATCGGTCAGAAAAATAATACAATGGATCCCATATACATAATGCAGTTGGAAAAACATAGGCCATGAATGAATATAACAACATTTGAGTACATGAGATATAATTCCCCTCAAGCTGACATGGTGAGCGGCAGATCACAACCAAAGAATCCCTGTTGAATAGGAAAGGGATATGAAGATATGAGAGGATCATTTGAAGGATACATGCAAGTTGTGGGTGTTGTAATTGGTGAAAACTGAACCCATCACATCTGCAGAATTTCATCTGAGGCTGGATTAACATATGTTACCATTCAGGAATGTTGAGGTATATTTGAAGGGCCACCTATTGAGGGACAAAGTCTGCTAGGGTCTCCGGTCAATACTCTAGTACAGCGGGGGTTATCTACAATGAAAAACAAGCATTCCACACAGCCATGATACTAATATAAGAAAACTACGTGAAAAGAGTTGCACCTGGGGGTCATTCACTCAGGTAGATCTAGCCAGGGTCCAAACCCTCTTGGAGTTCCTTTCGATCCTTCGACTTGCAAAATAACCAATTCAAAGAAGCATAACAATATATGGACCAAGCATCATAAAGAAATCAACTTCATAGCATATTGAAAGGTAGTTAGTTATATAATTGAAACAATTATTCATATGCAAACTATAATAACAACATCATAAGCATGAAGAAGATTGATTTCAAGAACAAGACAAATGTTTCTTTATTGCAGATAACTAAAGTAAAACAAGGAATGATATCACCTGAATCTTCCTCTCGCATGGTCCAAGCAGAACCATCCTCTGGATTCGTCCAATCCCAAGACTTTAAAAGGCTCCTTCCATGACTCACAGAAGGATATCTCAACTAATGAAAAGACATCATAACTTAAGGAAACAAGGGTTTCTTGTAATGGGGGAAGTGTTGGAAGCACAAGGATCTTCAGACCTGATCAGGGATAATCTCAGTAGAGTGATTTTTCTCTCTATTCTCTCCTCCTTTAGGCCTTCCCGTTGAAGCCTTTTTATACTTCTCCCAAAGTATTTTTTTAGTTGGGAATTCATTGGGAATAGTTCGGCCACGGGCACTAATAGGTAATCAACAGGTAAAACCCATGATCTCCACCCCAAATTAAAGAGATTTATTTTTTAAAGTTTTTTAAGGCATATACGTTGGTTGGGTATACATAGACCCATGTACACACGCGTTTAGCTCAAGGAAATGTCGCGTACAGGGAGTAAAACACTATTTTTTAAGTATTTCGACTAGGTCTAGAAGGAGGGGTTGCCATAGGCCATGAGTGCAGCATCACAAATATCAAGAGTTAGAATTGGAGCTATAACATATGCCCCCTAATATATGAGGTCAGAAGGGATACATGATGGCCGAAATGTATTAAGTAAGTACATGGAAAGGAAACCTATGAAAAACTGAGAAGGACTTCACCAGAGTTCAGCCTGTGAAGCCACAAAAGGAGATCAGAAAGAAACACTATCTAAGGTGGGCATACCCATGCTTAGAGAAAGTAAAGCATGTTCGCATATCAAGTACAAGTAGATCCACTAAGTATACAATTATAGAATACTAGAAAATACATAATGGATCATCTAATCACGACCGAATAAGTACATGTCTGAATATCACATATAAGAATGTCAATGATGCTGAAGGATGAATCTGATCACTGATATCAAAGACTGATCCCAAAAGTACCAAACAAACATGATGGATTAAGATGGCACTACAGTGAAAACTCAGGTGCTAGCATATAGAATGTCACCATGAATTACTGCAACATATAAAGTGGAGTGGTATCAACTAGAAGCAACATGAGCAACTCTCAAGTGAACCAATGAATGTTGATGCAACACAAGGTCTTCACTAACTACCGTAGTACATTTCTACACCATGGGAATAAATGATTTGAAGTCGATCATGTGAGAAATTGTTTGATTACTGGTCATTGATATATATCGTTAACAAACGTGAGACCACTCATCGATAATGATAATGAGTGTCAAGGTATCGAGTACAATCTAACAAGTGTGAATAGATGAGCTGGAGTCGAGCACCTATAAAATTCTACCAATCAGGAGACAATGATGGTTTCCCAATGTCGATAGCAAAGGATCTGCCACTAGTGACTGCAAATCCCAAGGTACTACCAAATGGACTTTAGATCTTTGCCCCAAAGTAATGAGTCGTAGTCGATGGGGAAAGATCCACTAGAACGAAGGCATTAAGGCATCCTTCATCAATATAGTGCGGGTGTAAACCGTGTGCCAATAATATGGAAGAAATCAGATAAAAAAGACATAGTAGCCCAACCGAACCATGTTTCCAATGTACACAAGATGTGGCTATCACACGACAAAAACCCTTTGAACCAACCAATAATGAAAGCTGACACAAAGGCAAGGTATCCAACAATACGGTCAAATGGAAACCAAGGTACTGCATGAATCCCAATGTGTCATAGTGTAAGTTGATGTCGAACACAAGGGAAACCACCTAGTCAAAGACCCATGATACTCATCGATGTTGAGCACAAGGTGACCTATCAATAATGAAAATAGGGCCAGTGTGTGGCTCTAGGCCTATCCTCAGAGAAAGATGTCATCGTCGATAAGGACAAGACCCACCAGCAAGAAGTTAATGGAGACCTTCTCAAACCAACATGAGTAAAATACCAATACAACTGATGTGATGATAGACAAGACACTGACAACCACAGATGGGTGACTGAAAAATGAGTCAAGTGACACTACAAAGAGGCCAACTCAGGCTAACTTCCCTTGAACAAAAGAATGACTCAATGTGACTATGTGGTAGCATATGATGACTTTGTATAAGCTCATCATGCAAGAGGCATCAACGAATCCTCCATATGATTGGAAGAGATAACCAGTCAGGGAAGAACTGACTCAATAACAAGGTTAAGGTGTACCTAAGTCAAACTAAATCTTGACCAAATGGAGGAGACTTTGTTTTGAGTGCTTTGTTTGAGGGTGATAAGATTAACTCTAGCTACTAACAATACATGGAAATATTGTCCCATTCCCACTCTTTTTGGAATATATAATTTTTTTATCTTTTTCTTTAAGCTGGAAAAAGAATAAAAGAATGCTATAGTACAGTGGAAAGAACAAGTGTTGGTGAAACAGATGATATAGTTCCTAGGATTGGAACAATCCTATGCTCAATGTAGGGAGGTGAAAACTGGTCAAAGGCACTCAAAGGTATGTTCCTTCCACAGGTAAGGGTGTGTCAAGTTCTATAAGTCATGGTCAAAAGCTGGCTTAAACATGAGTCCAAGTGAAGTCGGCTGAAGGCCAAAAGGTGCAAATGGTCAAAATGCAATGCAGTAGTACAACTTAACATGAAGGAGCCTCCAGGGTACAAGGCTAGAATGAAGCTAAGAAGCAAAGAGGAATGAGTCTTCATTGCATAAGTCATGGAGGGACTACAGAGGACTCCCAAGCCTACTCAAATTGAAGTAACATGGGCAACAAATGTCAGTGAGTTGCTAACTATGATGCCCTTGAAAAGGATGGCTCTACCGTCGTGCCATGATTTAAAAATCAGTGAGTAAAGATGGTTTACAAACCATAACATGATGGGATTGACCCTATGGCAAGTGTATCAACAAATGGAGGCTATTATGCATAATGCAAAGGAAAAATGGCTTCCCTAACTTATATTCCAGTAAGAAAACGATACCTGTCATGATGGGTCAGCAGTCATAGAACCATCTTGAAACTGTCGAAAAAGTGTCCAAAATATCCTGAAAATCAAACCATTCTTGACATTCCAAGCTCTTAAGTTAAAAGATACATGAGACAAAACAAAATCAAGTCTTGAAAAAAATTGACATTTTCAAAGCTTATAAAATATTTTTTTGAATCACCATTATTACCATTTGATTTTAGGGCACAAGGAGTGAAGAAAAAGAAGCAAGCTTTTCCATTTGCTGAATTCAACCATTCAAATATTCCCAAAATCACCAGGTAACCCTTAAACCCTTCTTGCATTCATTTGTGATTGGTTTTTAAAAATTTAATTCAAGTTTCACTGTTGAATTTATGTTAAAAAATTTGTTGCGGCGTATACGCGGGTTGCATATATGAAACCCGCATATACGTAGGCCCTAGATGTGACTATGTATGAAACGAACCTACATATACACCGTGAAAACTTCAAAACAAAAAACCAACAGTCGAAACTTGTTTTTTCCTTAGGATGCCAGTCACTTGGAGGGAAAGAGAGCATTTCAGAGTGGATGATGAGGTTATGAATGATCTTCAGGCCCTAGATGCTTTAAGAGGATGTACTTTGCGAAAGTTCTTCAAAATGCCAAACATGAAAGCAAACGTTCGCTTGCTCGAAATGCTCATTCACTACTGGAGCATCGATGCTCACTCATTCATAATTGATCAAATGCCACTCAAGATAGAGATTGAGGATATAATTTATTTCATCACAGGCCTTTCCTGGAGGGGAGAGTAGTACATTCCACTCGCAGATCATGAGGTAGTCTCTCTATCGAGGACTACGTGCATATATATTTCTTGGGTCATCCAGAAAAGGTTGGAAGTCAAATTCCAGTCAAGCACGTGGAGAGATTATCATTAAGGATCATCTTGTTCACTATAGCTAGAGTGAATGGATAAGCTTCCTTACACCAGGCTTCATGTCTTGCCATGAGCTTGGCAGTAGACTGTCTCACCACAGTCTTTGATTGGTGTACTCTTCTTCTTGCCAACTTGAAGAGCAAACTTATATCTATAAAAAAGGAGCAGATCAAAAACTTCAGGTATGGTACTATTTTGTGCTCTTTCTTCTTTGAGAGGCTCCCAACACTCCACCCTAGAGTATCAGTTTCAATCAGCACCCCACGAGATCCATGGATGGGCAGGTGGGCTGACTTAATGAAACGACTAGGAGGTGGGGACGTTCCACAGACTTCTTTCAACGATAACTTCTTCTCCTGGTGGGAGCAGTAGATCATTTCAATGGATGATTATCCCTATGCCGGCTTGGACTTCTGAGGAGATCCTGATCTAGCCTTACCACCAGCTACGGCATGGGACAATATGGTAACAAATGTTTTTGATTTTATGATTTTATGTTTTTTATGATTTTTATGATTTTTCGAAAATGAACTTTGAAAAATATTTTTGATATGATTCAAATGACTAATATGATGATCATGTTCCAGATATTGGGCCACTACGACCAGATGGATTCCCATGGTATGGACGCCGCGATCGAGGCGCCGAAGAGGCGACTGCCGATATAGAGCGACTCCTACATATAGTTCAGTGACACTTGATGAGATTAACTCACCGAGTACCAATAGAGGCTGTAGAGGATCTCCCTATAGATATGCAGCATCATGTGGTTGGCATGTCACAGGACTTGGTTCAGATTCTTAGGCGTGTGGCCAAAGAAGTAGCCACATACTTAGCTACTCATCCTAAGCTAGGGCATTAGATGTACTGGACATGATTATGGGCATTTGAGTCCCAATTTTTTTATATTATTTTGGACACACTTATGTACACTCGAGAATGTTTATAATAGATTATATATATATATATAAATAAAATTATATATATAATATAATATATATATAAATATTCATATATATATATACAATTGCAACTTTTTGATGCTTGATTTTATTGTGATGAATGAATGATGTGCCAGTCTAATGCTTGACTAGTGATAAAATCAGCTAACCAATTATTAGATCTTCGAATGTGGAAATAATTAATGTAGGTAAATGATCTTTGCAACAACCTCATCCTTAAATACTAGCGATATAAGCATGGATCCCTCACCTGATAAATGTTATTCAATTGTGACACTATCAGTTGTGAATCAAGATAGACTACCAATAAATCGATTCCAGAAGAAATTGCTTCAGATAGTAAATTAATGCCAGTAGTATACTCAGACAAATTATTTTATGCGTGACCAATGCATACTCCCCTTGACACCATGAACTGACCAGTTGGATAGTAGATTACCCAAGCTGTGGAAGCGAGGTTTCGAGTGTGCCAACTAGCACCATTGGTGAATCCAAAATAGACCAAGTCATCGATCCATAACTGCCACAGCAGACCAAAAAGTGTTGATATCAAAATCTCCCGATGACATATATACAAAAAATACAAAATGTACAAAGAAGCCATTGCCTAGCTACTACTTAAGGAAAGTACTTCTTAAGGTAGAGCTCATTTCAGGGCTCTGCCAACTTATTTCCTTCAAAATCGACTAACTCATATGTCCCTTTTTCTAGGACTCATTTAATTATAAAGGGACCGTACCATATAAGCTTGAACTCTTCTACCCCCAAGGCATCCTTATCTTGCTCATAGACCAAGACAAGGTCACCTTCAGAAAAGACTCGAGGATGCACAACTTTATTGCACTGATTTTTAACCCTTTTCTTATGAGCCTCATTGATTTTGGTGGCATTTTGACGCTGCTCATCGAGACGTTCCAAATGAATGAGGTGCTCTTCAAGACCAGAGGTCTCTTGAAGGAGCTCAACAACTAACTTAAGAGATTTAATTTTGCATTCAATTGGGAAGATAGATTCCATCCCATAAACTAGCTGAAAAGGTGTAAAACCTGTAACAGTCTTTAGGGAGGTTCGATATGCCCAAAGAGATGGATACAACATAAGATGCCAGTTGGACCGACTTTTGTTGATCTTCCTTTGTAGGATTGTCTTAAGGGTTTTGTTCATAGCCTCGACTTGTCCATTGACCTGACAATAATATGGAGGCAACTGCTCCTGCCGAAAACCTAGTTTAAGAGATAATTCAGACATTAGTTGCTTTTGGAAATGACTGCCATGGTTAGTGACAATCTCTCTGCATACCAAACCTTGAGATAATCTAATTAAAAAGGAACAATGTCGCTATCTAACTATCATTTTTATAAGTGGGCATGGCCTCAGCCCACTTCGTGAAGTAGTCTATGGCTACAATAATGTACTTGTGATTCGCTGCTAAAGGCGGATTACAAGTTGAAAAATCAATACCCAACTTAGTAAAAGGACCGACAGTGACAACGGGGAAAAGAGAAGCTAGATATGCACTCATCTTTCGAGTATAAACTTGACAGGGATGACAGCGTTTGACTGCTTCAACATAATCTTTGAAGAGTGAAGGCCAAAAATAGCCGGCACACAAGATATGCTGGGCTGTAGCAAGCCATGAAAGACAACCACCACAAGCTCCACTATGGCAATCATTGAGCACTAACTCTGCTTCCTCTAATGTTAAACAAAACTTAAGGATTGAATCAACCCCTTGACGATATAATGTATCACCAATGATGACATAGTTCTTATCGAGATGACATAATTTTCAGCGTTCATCCTTAGAGAAAGTAGATGGAAACATTGAAGTCTGGAGATAGACAATGATATCTCCATACCAAGGGTCAAGTGAAGAGATTAGGAATAGATGTTCGTCAGGAAAACTCTCCTCATAAACAATATCCTCTCCACAAGGCAGCTCAAAAATTAACTCTGCAAAAGCCATATATTTCTTAGACTTGGCAGACAAGAACTCGACATCGAATTCTTGTAAAATGACAATCCATCGATTATATTTTCCCTCAATCACACGCCTACTGATGACAAATTGGAATAGATTCATTGTCACTAAGACAAACATTTTGTAGCAAGATATAATGGTGGAGCTGCTGGACAGCATGGATAACTACCAAAGCCAACTTCTCAACAGGAGAATAGCGAAGTTCAGGACCTACCAAGCCTAGAATCAGGTAATAAATCACATGCTCCATGAGAGCATCATCTTCCTAACGAGAACCATACCTATGGTTGATTTTGCAGCAGCAGGATATAAAAGGAAATCGTTACCATAGTTTGGTGGAGTCAAAAGCGAGGCAGAGACTAATGCTTTTTTGAAGGCATCAAACAATCGTTGTGCATAGTGATCCCATATGAATGGAATTCCTTTCTGTAGCAAATGCATAAACCCTTTAGTGATCTTGACATAATTCGCTATAAACCTTCTTAACAAATTAGCCTTCCCTTGAAGACTTTGAAGTTGTCGGATTGAGGACAGGGGAGGCAACTGAATTATTGCCTCTACCTTGAAGGGATCAACTCAAATCCCTTCAGTTGACACAATGAACCCTAATAACTGACCAGATGTAACTATGAAAATGCACTTATTGGAGTTCAATTGGATATTTTAAAACTGACATCGGTAAAAAACCAATTGAAGTTGAGTAGGGTGATGAATTCTCTTTTGAGAACGAGTAGCTAAATCGTCCAAGTATGCTTTGATGATATGTTTGATGTCATGGAAAGCATATGACATGGCCCGTTGGAAGGTAGCTCTACCATTTTTAAGACCAAAAGGCATCTTTTTGTATGCAAAGGTACTCTAGGGACATATAAAAGTTGTCTTATGCTAATCTTCTGGACAGATAGAGATCTGATTATAGCTAGAAAAATTGTCCATCAAGGAGAAAATCTCATTACCCGCACATTCATCAGTAATCTGATCAATAAATGGCATGGGATAATTATATTTGGGACAATATTTGTTTAGGTCTCTAAAGTCAATGGAAACTTGGATTTTTTCTTGCTTTTTATCTACAGGGACTGGATTAGAAACCCAATCTATAAGATGAACAGGGTATATAAAACCCACCTTGAGCATCTTCTCTACTTCAGCCTTAATAGCTACTGCTTTCCTAGGATTAACCGGTCGAAGTTTCTGATGAAACGGCTTAGCATTTTCATACGTCTTGATCTCATGTTAAACTATGGAAGGATCAATGTCAAGCATTTCTTCATAAGACCAAGTGAATACATCTCGAAATTCCTTAAAAAGGTCTGTGTAAATTTGAATTTCTTTAAGGAAACATTTGGATCTGATGAAGAGATTCTCGATCACATTAGGGTTCCTAGAGATATATATATATATATATATAATATATATATTGAAATCACCAACATATTACCTTGGAGCCAAAGGATTTGACACTGTACGAACATCACTAGTAAATAGCTCGGAGAAACTAGATTCTACTTTCTGTAACAGAGGAAGAAAGTATGAATGTTGGTGTAAGTCTTCCCAAGGTCGATCTACACACATCATTACTTCTAGGATTGCTCCCTCAGATGGTAAAACCATGTCTAAGGAGTCCATAGCAGAGGTAGAATTAAGGGTCGAAGCTGGGGCCACATCACCATCTAACTCATCCTCAGAGAAAGGAGTAGAATGGTTGTCTATAGAATTGATGATAGATTGATATCTAAGCTCTACTGCAGACATAGGAAATGCCATTCCACCAACTTGTCCTTCATCTAATGTGGTTGTAGGTGAAGGAAAGGTCCAAGGGTCTGAAAAATAATGCGTTTAGGAGAACTCTTCCCGTGAAGACTCCTTGGATGATGAGATGACATTGATTCTAGCAATAGGAGAGGGAAAATCAAATGTACCCATCAATGAAGAATACATCCCAACTCCCAGATTCTCAGTAGGCGGATGAGGGTTATCCACTAAGGGAATGGTAGAATCCAAAGTTTCTCGAGGCTTAGTTAGAGAATAATACAGTTGATCAACCTTAACAATTTTCCCCTGATGAGGAAAGCAAATGACGCGAAACTGAGTTGAAACAACGACATCCATGTCATATACCCAATTCCTTCCTAAGAGGAGTTTGTAATCTGAGTTAGCATTGACGACTTCTATTTCGATATTAATGACCTTTCCCCCAACACATATGGGAAAGGCCAGGATAATCCCATCTGACTTATGACAATGCCCATCAAAAGCTTCTAGGAGGGTAGGTGAAGGAACAACCGAAGGCAATCTGATGGCCTTCCAACATGACATCAACATGACGTATGTGGAAGCTCCTTCATCAATTACAGTTCGAAAAATGTTAATTTTCCAGTATGTAGTCTTTATTTGAAAAGCCATGTGATGAGGGAGTTGCTTTTTGATATTAACCATGTTGAAAGTGAGCACTAAAGAGTTATTTGGATCAACTGCCCATATCACCGAAAGCAAAGCACTTCATTGAGTTGGACATGACTAGGGAACCTCTAAAGTGGAAATAACACATGGACTCTGAGCGAGATCTTCAAAAATAGAGTAATTATGGGTCGCCCTAGCATTAGGATTGATAGTCACGCATTTAACGAAACTTTTCGGTATCCATGGTATAGTGTCAACAAAGGGTCGCTTAATATGAAGGTCAGCATTTTTGGGAGTGGTTTTGTCCTTGGATGTTTTAGTTTCACCGTAATCACATGACTGAGTGGCCACATGGATGTTAGAACCCATCATTAAAACATTTGATGATTTCTCCCCTTCCTGGTTGCCCCCTGCAGAGGTACCAAGATTTGAACTTGCGCCAGCAAGCATCTGCTGCCCTTGGGGAAAAGGGTTGGTTAACATAGCTTCAGAGCTAGAAGTCCCTTGCTTCCCTAAAAAGCATTGAAAATCTTGAATCTTTGGGCAAAGATGAGTTAAATGGTCTCCACTGCATCGCTTGCATGGAAACTTGACTTTCTTTCTAGACTCATTTCCACCACCACGAGCATTATTGTCAGGTTTATTCATCTCAGCCTTCCCATCTTGACTCTTTTTCTTACCTTGTCCTTTATTTTTCCCATTGGAATTTTGATTTCCTTTGGGGTTGGAAGATTGGAAGCCGTTAATGGAAGAGGGTTGAGAAGATGAAGGGTTAGACGATGTGACCTAATTGGTGGGAGCAGTTTGTAAAGTCAACTATTGCAATTGGCTCAATAGGTTCACTGCATTGGTGTCTGTGGATCCAATGATACCATCTGTGTGGGGACCTGCCTTTCACTTGGCTATATCAGCCTTAGTCCCAGGAGCATCAGGCAAGATTTTTTGTAGAATCCCAGACTGAGAGTAAATCAATTCTAATTGTTGGGCCCTAAAAATAGCTTGCTCTTCAGAATAGACTCTCAATGGAGAGACATCCTTAGAGATCTCAAGGGTTAAGGATTTCAAAAACCATTCGAGATGGTATTCAAGAGGAATTTTGGCTTAAATGAGCCTCTTTCTCCATCTCCATTCCTGAATATGATAAAAAATGTGAGTTTCTGCGTCATGACGAAAATTGGCCAAAAGTTCAGTTTCGGCATCGTAACGGATAGGAAACTGGAAATGATTTAGGAAAATGTTAGCCAAATAGGTGAAAGATGTAAAGTTGTCTGTTGGAAATCCTATATACCACTTGGCCGCATTGTCAGTTAAGGTGCGTTGAAAGAATCTCAACCTAGCTAAATCATCGATGAGGGAGTTTGATGAGCACCATAAATGGAATATGGTTACATGGTCACCTGGGTCTTCACCAGCCTTTCCCTCGAACTTTGGAATGTTCAATGGGAGTTTGGTTGGGACCAGGGGCCAGGTCGGATTGTATTTGATTGGATCGTTTGTCAATTTCATGAGATTTGGCAAATTCAGCGTTGCAAGAAAAGGAAGCCTAGGAGGACCTTGGGGGTTCCACCCAGATTGGGTGGAGTTCCCAAAGTTCTGAAAATATTGACCTGGATTTTGTAAGGAACCATGCTGCCTGAAGTAACCAACATAACCAGTTGAACCAAAAGGTGAACCTTGTGATCCAGGAAAACGCAGAGTTTGACAACCTTCTGCTGAAAAACCTCCATAACCAGCGAAGCTCCCTCCTAAAGGATTATAAGGAGTTGATAGCCCCTGATAAGGATTCCAAGAAAATGCTAAGGGAGGAATACTTTGAAATGAACTGATTGTGGAGTACGGCCTATCCCCTTGTTGGCCGAAAAATGGATTCCTAGTTCCTACGCCATTAACTGCAGGGTTAGTCCAACCTTGAAAGGGATTGATGCCTTGTCCTATAGAAGAAAAAGGCATAGATCCTATTGTAGAGTTGGAATGTGGTATATGACCACTTCCAAAAGGAAAATCCCCAAATGAATTTGACCCACCCATCATGGATGTGGAGGCACTAAATGGAACTGATGGAATACCCTGTGAATGGGTGCCAAACAGGAAAAGCCTTGAACTAGATGCATTGGCTTGGGAATTTCCACTCGTAGAAGGAATGGAAGTAGATCCAACTAAGGATGTGCTAGCAAAAGACCCAAATAAATATGTAGAGGGGATGGAAATAGTTACTCCCCCTTGTACTGATGTTGGAGTCTACATAGTTGTAGCACTTGTAGTAGAAGCCATGCTTCCAGTGGTGGTCATCGAAGGTAAGCACGTAATATGACCTGGACTTGAAATTCTATGCATTAGAGTCCCAACATATTGTAATACATCTAGATGAATAGAAGGTAGAGGATAATTCGAAGCCACTAATGACTCTGGGAATTCTTCTACCTCAATGTTATCCTTCGATTGAAAGAGAACTCATGAAAGAACTGGAGTGTTCCTCTCTAGTTCTGAAGAAATACCAGGTCTATCTTGAAAACTAATGCCCCGGGGAGGAGGATCAATCCCTGATGCATTGGCTACCATGGGATGAAACCCACTGGTAGTATCACCTCTGCGCCTTCTAGGAGAAGGCTCTAAACCTGGTGGTGAAAGACCACGAAGTCTTTGAGACCATCTAGGCGATCGGTCAGCCACTTTGAATTTTCATTAACATCTAATTAAAGACTCAAGAAAAAATGAAAGCTAGGCCAACTAAGAGCGCAAAGCACACACTAAAAAGTCCCTAAAAGATGTCAGCCAGTTAAACAACTTTCATGTATTTCTATTCTGGGTGATGAAGATCGGACACCAAAATACAAGAAAGTGAAGTAAGGGGCCTTCTGAAGATAGTCTAGGATAATGATGGCCTAGTACTACCAGTGAAGGTAATAGAGGAATTTATGTTGGCCTCCTAACAATGGCCTATGCTGGTGCGAGCCCCCAAGCTTCACAAGGGTGCCCTCCAGAAGTACCATTGAGAGTGATACAATGTCGACCTCAGGCGCCACAGGATTCCCCTTGCAGCCACCTATGTAGATCCCTAGGAGAAGCAACTAAGGTCACCAACTCGTGTCAGAAGCCAAGCGGAATAGTCTTGAGGTAAGATCCGACAAGTAGGAGAGGGGGTATTTCTCTTCCTTATCTTCAAAAACCCTCTTGCTTAACTCCTAGATCTGGAGCTTTCCTAGTCTCCGTAACACTATTAGATTTGCACTCACTATTCAGACTTTTATGTTTGACAATTTGAAATGGCCTTGGAGAGTTTTCTCTCCACGCACCTAATCCAAGGCCCCAAAAATATCCTAAAACTTGTTGGCGTGTCTAAATTGACAATATAAAAAAAGTTCTAGTATATTTCGATTAGCGCTTGTTTTTAAATGGGTTGTTTTTAAGTCAATGGATCACAAAAATGAAACTTGTGGTGTTTTTCGATGAAAAAGAAATTAATAAAAGCCAAACTAAATGCAAATGTACTCATCTCGTTCTTCGATGAAAGCAATTTCTACTAGGTTCTAAGGAACTTCTAAGAAAGCAATAATTTTTTCTTCTTTTCTTTTAACAAGCTTCACACTCACAAAAATTAACAAAACTACGGATGGGCTAAAAAGATGCACAAACTATCCTAATACAATAAGTATATTCTGATGCAAAAACTAAAGACTACTCTAAATTAAAGAATGAAAATAACTTTCTTATCACTTCTATTTAGCCACTTAAGATTTTCAGATAGAATATAAGTTGCTAATGCTCATTTTCATCCAAACACTAAAAGCAAATCGCAAGACAAACAAAAATGCACTTTCACTCGCAAAAAGAAACTAAATCAAAACAAGGCCAAAGAATGCAAAATCCAAGTTTTCAAGAAGTTTCCTTCAAAAGAAAAAACAAAAAATGACTTTTCAAAAGTGCTCCAAATAATATTGAAAACTTTGAGATCGAAGAATGGGCAAGAAAAACACTTTGCAAGTTATCAACTCAAAATGGGCGAAAACTCAACAAAATAGGTGTTTCAAGATGCTCTTAATGACCAAAAAGCAGCAAAAAGAGCTTGGTGACAATGATCAAAAGATCAAGAAAGATAACTCTCAAAATTGTCACTCAACAACTTTCAAAAAGTGAGAAAAGTAAATGGCCACAAAATGTAGTTTTGACACAAAGCAAGAAGATCACAAAGATATAGTTTGTCACAAAGATTGAAACCAATCTTTCTACTCTGGAAAACTAGAATAGCTAATGTTCTCAGAGAGAATCTTGTGTGCTCAAACACAAATTATGACACTTGCAACAAAATAAAACAAGACCAAAACTTTCCACAAACGGAGAGAATTTGAAACCGGAAATTTGTTGTAAAAGCAGAGACTGACAACCAAACTTGACTGCTCAGGAAACACTCAGACTAGCAAACAAATTTATTGAACAAGAAATATTTGCAAAAATCTCAGAAAATTAGAGTATACGTGACTATGTCAATGTACAACTACGTGTATACATGGTTTAGCCACAAGAAACCTGCATATATGCAGTTCATATGGGGAAACTTGTGTACATACACCTCTGTAACCTGGCAAGACTGCGTATATAACTATTCACAAGTAAAAGCAAAAAAGGGGTTTGAAAAAACTAATCCGACTTAGAGTTTGAGTTCCTATAAGAACATACAACTAAGTTATAGCAAGAAAATCAAAGGCTAAGCCTTGATTGGCTTAAATTAACCCAAACTAGGAACAACAATACTGTTGTCCCCACCGAAGTCGTCAATTTTTTTGAGGAACAAAGTCCCCTAGGGTCTTGGGTCATTACCCTAGCAGAATGGGGGTTATCTACAATGAGAAACAAGCATTCCACATAGCCATGATACTAATATAAGAAAACTACGTGAAGAGTGGTGCACCTAGGGGTCCTTCATTCGGGTAGATCCAGCCAGGGTCCAAATCCTCTTGGAGTTCGTTTCGATCCTTCATCCTACAAAATAACCAATTCAAAGAAGCATATCATTATATGGACCAAGCATCATAAAGAAATCAACTTCATAGCATATTGAAAGGTAGTTAGTTATATAATTGAAACAACTATTCATATGCAAACAATAATAACAACATCATAAGCATGAAGAAGATTGATTTCAAGAACTAGAAAAATGTTTCTTTATTGCAGATAACTAAAGTAAATCAAGGAATGATATCACTTGAATCTTCCTCTCGCAGGCTCCAAGCGGAATCATCCTTTGGATTCGTCCAATCCCAAGTCTCCAAAAGGCTCCTTCCATGACTCACACAAGGATATCTCAACTAATGAAAAGACATCATAACTCAAGGAAATAAGGGTTTCCTATAATGGGGTAAGTGCTAGAAGCACAAGGGTCTTTATACCTAAATAGGGATAATTTAGCAGAGTTATTTTTCTCTGTATTCTCTCCTCCTCTAGGCCTTCCCATTGAAGCCTTTTTATATGTCTCCCATAGTAGTTTTTTAATTGGGAATTCATTGGGAATAGTTGGGCAACGGGCACTAATAGGTAATCAACAGGTAAAACCCATGATCTTTACTTGAAATTAAGGAGATTTAATTTTTTTAAGTGTTTTAAGACATATACGTGGGTTGGGTTTATGCAGACCCATGTACAGACGTGTTTAGCTCAGGGCAATGTCACATACAAGGAGTAAAACAATTTTTTTTAAGTATTTGTATAGGTTTGGAAGGAGGGGTTGCCCTAGGCCCTGAGTGTAGCATCACAAACATCAAGAGTGAGATTTCGAGCTATAACACCACCCCCTCGTGAGGCTTGAAACATCTCACACACACCCGGGAATCACTAGGGCGATCGCTTGGATTGCTGAACCGTCAAGTGTATGATTCTCAATCATGTGATAAGGAGTTGGTGTCGAGCATGTGGGAAACAACCAATTCAAAGTAAGTAATGATTCCATTTTCTTGATCTAAGGCACCAAACAATGATGGAAGTTGGAACCAAGGTATAGCACTCCGTAGACCACTCTCTTGGAATAAATGTGTCGAAGTCAACAAAAGAGGGCACACCAAAATTAAGGCAATAAGGAATCCTTAACAAAAGCACGAGGTATCATAGTAGAGTGATTAATGGACAGACACCAAGGATGATGATACAAGGAAATAATATGGTTGGTTGATTGACGACTTCCCATGTCAGTGAATGACTCGATTTTGAAGAGGATGGTCAATGATTCAACTGGGAGTTCGAAAAATATGAAGTAATAGAGATGGAATCTAAATGTGAATATAATGGGATGGATACGGGACGATGATGTATGGAATAATATAATTGGACTCAAAGGGACTCAAAACAAATTCCATAGATACAAGGATGACTCATCTTGGATGCTTTGAACAAGGGTTACTTGATGATGTTGCCACTTAGGAGAAGCCTTGAGGGGACCATAAAAACATGAGTAAATGATGGTTGGTGGTGGGCTCTAGTTTTGCAGCAATAATGTTGCATCTCCTGGGACTCCATTCTTTACTTTTATCAACCCGGTAGTTCGTAACAAACTTGGAAGCGATGGTGATATATGCACAAGTACTAGCTCTTGCGGCAGGCTGTCACTGGATCAGCTGGCACAAGTCCACTAGGAGCTTAAGCCAACTTCTATGAGCTTTTAGAAGAAGCTTTTAACTGTGATGGATGAAATCTAACTCAAAGAAGGCTAATCTAGTTGCAGAAAGAAGCTGAGAGCTGAAAGGAAATGCAAAACCTAGCAAACCCTAGTTTCACCGACTAACCCTACTGGTGCAAGAAAAAGGATGAAAGCTATAGAAAGGGATGCCACTGACTCTTGGGAAGGTTAAGTGCATGTTTCTAAGCCACTTCTGAAGTGAAATCTAAAAAGAAACATCTTTTTGTATTTTTGAGTAATCTTGTAGAATTATTATGCATGTGCTTTAACTATTTTTTATTGTGCAGAGGTTGATTGGTGAAAGGAAATGGAATGGGAACTTGCAGGAGGCTTGTAAGGTGAGAAGAGGGCCTACGTGGTCCCTAGTACCCTTCCAGAGAGTTTCACAGTGTTCGGGTCTCGAAAAACCACTCTCGTGAGCTTCTACTGGAATTCTACAGGGGTTCTACAGGATGTTCCAAAAGGGGTTTTTGGAGGGTTGATGGTGGAAGAAAGGTGGAAAAGTGTAGATGGAGGTTGGATGAGGATGTGAAGGGGTCTAGGACATGGTGAATGAGGTTGAGGAGTGATTAAGGTGAGTGGATTTGTTCAAGGATGGAAGGAGCAAGGTTGCACAAAGATATGGAAATTAGGTCAAGTTAGAAAAGAGTGGCAAATGAAGGGGAGGAATCTGAGTTAGGGGGTCAAAGTAGGTTGTCTGATGGAGGAAGGGTAGGTAGGAAGGTACCATAGGTGCCCTGCACACTAATTTCCAAAACTGACCAAACAAAGAATATGCAAACCAAAGATCTAGCTATTTTGGCCCATTTTGACCTAGAAACCAGCAACCATGATGAACAAACATTTATCGGTAGAAAATCATATAAGATAACTATGAAAAATAAGCAAGAATGGATCTAAGCATGTAATCATGACTGGTATCAAATTTTTCAACTAAGAATTTAACAGAAGCAATTGCATGAAGAAGCAAGAACAATGTTTTTGTGGCAGCAAGGACACCTTGGTCTCAGTTCATGGTCCCGAGGAGGGAAAGGTGAGATCAAGGGTTGCTTGATGGCCTTTTTTGAAGATATTTTCTATTACCAACATATCAAATCAATCTAAAACATGAAAAGCAATTTAAATCATAAAAAATTACCTAGGTAACCAAGCAAGATTTTAATCTACTAGTAGAAATTATTCTATGAATACAGCAAAAACATATAACAGCACACAGAGGAGGTCTTGCCACTTGGGTTGGGCCCAACCTCAAGAGCTACAGGCTCCTAAGATGAAGCTCAGAGCTAATGCAAAATGAAATTGATCTCCATTACTCAGAAAATAACCATGTCACAAAAATGTTTACAACAAAAGCTCCAAAAAGCGCTGAAAAGTAGAGCAGCACTGATCAGGAGCTCACGACCAAGTGTCGTAAAATGGTCAAAAATGAAAGTGCTCAGAACTAGCTCAAACCTAAATGACTGGATAGAGCTCATCCTCCTTATTTTGTCACCACAAATGGTTTGAAAAACGATCGCCGTATGAGAAAGTTATGCCAAAAACAAAATCGCCCAATAACCCTTAATTTTTGAATTTTAAAAAAAAAAATTAAAAAAGAATATTCCATAGAATATTCCTTGGAATATGACAGGGAATATTCCTTTTGGGTAGGCCAATCAGAAGCTACCACGTGGTAGGCTCAGAGGCCACCATGTGGCAAGATGACGTCAGCATATATGGGCGCATGTTTAAAATTTTGGTCGTATTGTGGTTTGAACCCGTGACCTCCTAACTAACACTACATCGCCTTACCAATGCACCAAGCAGATAGGACTTACTATGTGGGTAGTATAAACTTGTTTAAAGTTTGATTTTGTGTTGGGCGGGGCCCGAAGGGGGCTAGCCCCCATACCGCGTGACCTTTGCCATTGAACCATGGCTTAAACCATAAACATTTTGGCGCAAACTCCGAGGCGCCTAACCACTGCCACATAAATTCTGTCACATGCGGTTGCAACTCAAAATTTAATGTGTGGTTAGTCTGGCAGAAATGTTGGTGGAGTGCCAAATTTGGGCGGACCCACCATATTTGGCGGGCCTATCTGGCCGTAACTATAGTTAACTGGAGTTTTTCAAGGGAAACTGGCAGTTGGGAGTAAATAGCCATACCTTTGGCTAGGAAAGTCCGTTTTGGATGATTTTATTTATTTATTTTGGGTCTCTTCGACCTTTCAAAGCCATTGGAATAGGTTTCATAGCCATCTGAGGTCATTTGTAGGTGTTTTAGCTTCATGGAAGTTCCAGGAGCCACGAGAGCCAAATCAGTTTGGGAGCAGCATTGGGAATTGTGCAGCCAGTGAATGTGGAACGAAGGTCATTCCTGAAGGTTTTTAGCATTCTAAATTCATTTCTGC
This sequence comes from Pinus taeda, assembly GCA_000404065.3. Classification (NCBI taxonomy): domain Eukaryota; kingdom Viridiplantae; phylum Streptophyta; class Pinopsida; order Pinales; family Pinaceae; genus Pinus; species Pinus taeda. The sequence continues at coordinate 236,583 of APFE030308507.1, read as the reverse complement.
AACTCGTTTTGGTTGTTGAGGAATTCTTCTCACTGTTTAGCTTCAGGGAAGATTTTAGGGCCACTAGGGCCATTTCAGTGCTTGAGCTATTTGGGGGTTGTGCTCATCCATTTTTGGTGATTCAAAAGCCTATGTCTTCTATCTTTTACCTTTTGAGTCTAATGGAAAAGGTTTCAGAACCTATTGAGGTCATCTTCACCTCGAAATTTTCCATGCAAGTTTAAAGGGCCACTAGGGCCAATTGGGGAAAGTACTGTATCAAGTACAATTTCACTATTTAGTGCTTGGGAAGAGCATGTTTAGCTAATTCCTACCTTCTAATTCTGCATTTAGAGTTAGATCTATCTTTTGAGACACTAATATTCTTGTATTAGCCTTTGTAGCATTTTTAATACAAGAGGACAAGCCTAGTTGGAGAGGCTTGGTCCAGTAGATGTAGCCCAGAAGGGGTGAACTTCTTTATCATTTTGATGTCTTTATTTGATGAAGATGATATGCTAAAAAAAACTAATATATAGTATTAAACAACAAATATACATAGCTTGCATACACACATAATCACCTATTCAGCTGCAGAAGGTTATTTGTCTTATTCCGCAAGAGATCAAACTTCATATATGTGTATGTCAAAGACTTCTAAGTGTTTACTTTGCTATTTCTTTAGGTAGAGCCTGTAGAGGGCCAGGTAGCCTCTGGAACTCATCCTCTCTTTACAGGTGACATGTACGGTGAATGCCCCTATAGTCTATCTCTATATAAGAAATGGGAAGTTTTCACCATTTTAGAGGTCACTTGAAGTGTATAACTCACATTTGAAATTATGGAAAATGGATACCTTGCACCCTTAAACAAGTACATTCCATTTACAGATCAGATGGTATCAGAGTTCGGGTTGAGCATTTGTTTGTGCAAAAGGTGTTAAAGCAGTGTAAGAGATTGACTGTTTTAATTGTTGCAAATGGTTGCTTGAATAAGGAGGGGGTTTTTGTTTGACATTTGGTTAAAGCTTGTCATTTGATTGAAAACTTTGAGAACTCTTATTTCGAAGTTTCTTTTGTTTAATTGAACATTTACATAATTTCAACTTCTTCCACAAGTGAAGGTTCCTCCTTCACAAAATTCTTCAATGATGACATGAAGAATGAGTTCATTAAGGTGAAGGACATGGTGCAGATTGTCATTGAGGATCAAAGAGAAAGTGTTAACCTTCATGCACAATTCTTGGCTATAAAGGATGAGAAGGACATAATTCTCCAAAGACTGCATGACATGGAGAAACAACTCCTTCAAGCTCAAGAAGCTTTGTCCAAGGAAATGCATGAGGATGAGGTAAATCATTCAAACTTGTCTTCAATTTCCTCATTTCAAAAGTGTGTTGGTTTTTTTGAAAAACATACAAGAGGTATGGAGTCCAAATTAATGTTTAAGACTGGCTATCAAGAAGGAAAATGTTTGGGCAAGCATGCACAAGGCATGGTTGATCCTATTTCAGTTGTGGAGCGACCCAAGAATGTTGGTCTTGGATATTAACAGTTTAATGGTGAAGAATTCAAATCCTTGAATGCATGTGATGCAAATTTAAAAAGAACCTTTATCCCAAGTTGTCAAATGAATATATGCCAAAATTGTTTTAAGGATTATTGCCATTGTTTTAAGCCATCATTGCAGTAAGAAGAGGGTAAACATGTTGCTTATGATGAGCATGGAAATGTAAACAGTTTCAAGACAAGCACAGTGATGAAAGTTTGAAAAGAAAGTTGTCTCCTCTACTAGTTCATCGTATCTCGAAGACAAAAAGGATGGACATTCTATGCAGCAAAAGAGGAAGTTTTGTTGCGCATTTTGTGGTGGATTTAACCATGTTGCTTCAACATGCTGGTTGAAAAAGAAAGCACACAGGAAGCAGAAGAGGCAAAGAAAACTTTCTCAGAAAGTGCATGAAAGTTGCAAATCTTGTCAAAAGAAGGGACATCATGTTTCTCATTGTTGGACCTTCCATCCAACAAGTCGCCCAAAGCACATGCACAAGTGGATCTATGGATTCCATTATCGATGTGGAAGATTCACATGAAGAACTGTTGCTAGAACAAAAATCGCCATTGAAGTGGCTTGGTAAGAAGTGAATGGACTTCTTGACACAGTAAGACATACTCCTTTTGTACATACAAACTTTGGATGTATGCATGTTTTTTTTATGATTGTTGAAAAAATTTTGCCACGAAGGTAAAAGCTAAGTATGATACTCACTCTATTTTAGCTCTTGTCACCCACATGTGCCTTTATTGGGTTGATGTACCTGTTGGTCTTAGAAAAAAAAGAGTTGAAGTTGCACCTATACATAGATGTTGTATGTGTGTTTATTGAACTGTATATAGTTCATTGTTTTTGATACATACAGGTGTTTGTAAATGTATCTTGTTGTTGGTCGACTAGTGTCGCTTATGAGCACACTTTTACATTGTCTATTGTGTCACATGTTTCATCGACTTGTGTCGATTGTTCCACTCATGTTGTCGACTTGTGTCAATTGTGGTCCACATGTTTTGTCGACTTGTGTCGATTGTTCCACTTATGTTGTCGACTTGTGTCGATTGTGGTGCACATGTTTTGTCGACTTGTGTCGGTTGTGTACACACTTGTTATGTTGATGGTTTAGTCCATTGTTCAACATATTTAAGGACAAATTGTTGTTGATGATTGTCTTGTCGCACAAGATGCCTTTGGTGTCATTTGGTGTAGGGAAGGAAATTGGTGCAAAGCAGTGCACAATCCCAGGAGTTGGAAAAGCATGCATGCAAAGACGGCTCAAATTTCAGCATGGGTCTCTACTTCTTTTGAGAAGTTTTTGCAGCAAGTTTCCCAAGAGTTTGGAATGAGCATTTGCAGTACATTCAACATGCTACGGCCGGTAAAAGCCTTCTCATTTGGGAGGCAGCTCTTCTTCTGGAGCGGAGGTGCCATGGATGGGCATCGTGACAGTTGGCAAGCCCACATGTTCAGAGGAATATTTTAGCTCATATATCAGCAAGTATCATTGCTGGTTTCTGCAAATTTCCAATTTGTCTGGCGAACAAGCTTTGTCGGGATTCGACAAGTACTTGGCTTATGCAACAAAAAGTTGCCATGATGACAGTTGGCAAGGCAGGACATTTTGGCATTAGTATGCTCTTTTGTCTGAACGAAAGAGGATATTTTTGTTCCTCAAGTGCTGTACAGTTCAGTTCAGAGATTCAGTAAGCTTTTGGGGACCAAAATCCTTCTCATTTGGGAGGTGTGATCAAGAGCTCAGGACCAAGTGTCGTAAAATGGTGAAAAATGAAAGTTCTCAAAACTATTTCAAACCTAAACGACCGGATAGAGCTCATTTTTCTAATTCGGGTGCCACAAACGGTTTGAAAAACGGTCGCCGTATGAGAAAGTTATGCCAAAAACAAAATCACCCAATAACCCTTAATTTTTGAATTTAAAAAAATAAAATAAAAAAGAATATTCCATAGAATATTCCAAGGAATATTCCAAGGAATATTCCTCTTGGGCAGGCCAATCGGAAGCCACAATGTGGTAGGCTCAGAGGCCACCACGTGGCAAGTTGATGTCAGCATATATGGCCGCATGTTTAAAATTTTGGTCATATTGTGGTTTGAACACGCGACCTCCTAACTAACACTACAGTGCCTTACCAATGCACCAAGCGGATAGGAATTGCTATGTGGGTGGCATAAACATGTTTAAAGTTTTATTTTGTGTTGGGTGGGGCCCGAAGGGGGCCAGCTCCTAAGGGCCAGTCCCCATACCACGTGACCTCCGCCATTGAACCATGGGTTAAACCATAACCGTTTTGGCGCAAACTCCGAGGCACCTAACCACCGCCACCTAAATTCGGTCACATGTAGTTGCAACTCACCATTTAATGCACGGTTAGTCTGGTGGAAATGTTGGTGGAGTGCCAAATTTGGGCAGACCTGCCATATTTGGCACGCCTATCTGGTCGTAACTAAAGTTAACTGGAGTTTTTCAAGGGAAACTGATAGTTGGGAGTACATAGCCATAAATTTGGCTAGGAAAGTCCTTTTTGGACAAATTTGTTTTTGAATTTGGGTCTCTTCGACCTTCTGAATCCATTGGAATAGGTTTCACATCCATCTGAGGTCATTTGCAGGCGTTCTAGCTTCGTGGAAGTTCCAGGAGCCACGAGAGCCAAATCAATTTGGGAGTTGCATTGGGAATTGTGCAGCCAGTGAATGTGGAACGAAGGTCATTCCTGAAGGTTTTCAGCATTTTGAATCCATATCTATAGCTTGTTTTTCCTGTTGAGGCATTCTTCTCACTGTTTAGCTTTAGGGAAGCTTTCAGGGGCACAAGGGCCATTTCAGTGCTTGAGCTATTTGGGGGATGTGTTCATCCATTTTTGGTGATTCAAAAACCTATGTCTGCTATTTTCGACCTTCTGAGTCTAATGGTAGAGGTTTCAAAACCTATTGAGGTCATCTTTACCACGAATTCTCCATGCAAGTTTAAAGCACCACTAGGGCCAATTGGGGAAAGTACTGTATCAGGTACAATTTCACTATTTAGTGCTTGGGAAAGAGCATGTTTAGCTAATTCCTATATTCTCATTCTGTATTTACAGTTAGATCTATCTTTCGAGACACTAATATTCTTGTATTATCCTTTGTAGCATTTTTAATACAAGAGGAAAAGCCTAGTTAGAGAGGCTTGGTTCAGCAGATGTAGCCCAAAAGGGGTGAACTGCTTTATCATTTTGATGTCTTTATTTGTTGGAGATGATATGCTAAACAAAACTAATATAAAGTATTAAAAAGCAAATATACATAACTTGCATACACACATAATCACCTATTCAGCTGCAGAAGGTTATTTGTCTTATTCCGCAAGACATCAAACTTCATATATGTGTATGTCAAAGACTTCTAAGTGTTTACTTTGATATTTCTTTAGGTAGAGCCTGTAGAGGGCCAAGTAACCTCTGGAACTCATCCTCTCTTTAGAGGTGACATGTCCGGTGAATGCCCCTACAGTCTATCTCTGTATAAGAAATAGGAAGTTTTCACCCTTTTAGAGGTCACTTGAAGTGTATAGCTCACATTTGAAATTATGGAAAATGGATACCTTGCACCCTTAAACAAGTACATTCCATTTATAGATCAAGCACTAAAGTGTGAAATACAAATGTTCCAAAAGTAGACTATGAAGGCTGGAAGCCTTCCTTCTTATGCACTACGAGGACATCTAAAATCCCTCCTTAATTCAAGGGGCTTGGCTGCTCAAACTGCAAGTAATCAGTCACTTTACAAAAGTTGCTCGGCTGCCCTTGGGAATCATCTTTGGTGGCCTGCTGAACTCCAAGATGATGGTGGAGAACTTGAGGAAGGGGCCATTTAGTGCAGGAGACACCCTTTCTATAAATCTTCAGCCTTGTTCCCTCGTATTTGGCTTTCAACTGGCTCATAAATGCTTGACCTTGGTCTAAAAGTTGTCCAAAAATCTGCAATAACCACGTATTAGAGTTCATGGTCAAGTGACTTTTCCCATTCATTCAATTAACATAAATATACTCAAAAGCATGCATAAAATATGAAGAATGGTGGATTAATCGAGAATAATAGGCAAAATGAGCCTAATAAGTTACCCATTTTTGGGGCTCATCATCACCCCCTGCTAAAATGGTTGCTCATCCTCTGAGCAAATAATCCAGCTCATCATCTTTGATTTCCTTGATTACCTCTCTAACATCCCAGGCTTCCGAGGTGATGTCTTCTTCTCGGTCATGAAACCCAGATTTTCTCTCTGCTTCCTCCCACTGCTTATGCTCCTCTTCTTCTTTGACCCCTTCCAACAATCCTAAAAGCAAGGGAAGACTAAACCTTAGGCCGATCCAGTTGGCCTACAGATTTTGCATTAATTTTGTAGAGTGGTACTCTTGCCAAGGCCTCCTTCATCCTTGTTTGGGAGTGGTATTCTCTTATTTTCAAACTGTGGGATAGTGTGTTCCACATCCTTGTGCAAGCATGAATGCAGTTATCCCCCAATAGTCTTCCCATGTCCTCAAAGTGAGGAATGGCCTGAGCTTGTCATTCAACGTGATATGGTAGAGCCTGAGGGTTGTTGGCCAGGTGCTAATGGGCATATATGAAGGCTGAGGGATCCCCTGGTTTTGCTCTAATCATGAGTGGCTCACTTAGCTCACTGTTCATAATATCCTGAATCTCTACTGCTCTCTTTTCCTCATGATTTAACCAAGAGGCCATGGCCATAAGTTGCATATCGCCCAATGTAGCATTGGGGTCCCACAGATTCATGTTCGAAATGGCCAAGTTGTGTAAATAGAATTATGATAACTTGGCCTTATCTTCTGTTGAGCTATTGTCACAAAAAGCCATGAATTGATGGTAATTTTGAAATGGAATGGTGCCCCTTTGGGCCAAGGTGTTAATCTGGAACTACAACCATTGATCTTTAAGATATAAGGCATATGACTTGGTAGGTTGCCTACATTGTAAGGTTTCTACTACCTAGCTGGCCATGCAGACCAGTTGGGCTTCTTTCTCTTGTAACTATTGCTTTAGAAAGTGTATTTCCTTTGTTGCTTGTGACTCATTCTCCTCTAGCTGCAGCTGCTATTTTAGTAGCTCATTCTCTTCTTGTAGTTTTTCCCTTTGACTGCTTTCCACATGCCTTACCATGGCCAATTATTTTCTTCATTCCTTGAGTTGTTCTTCCAGGTGGCCTATGTTTGCCACACCCTTGGACTTGGAAATCCTCATTCAAGTGTGAGTCCTAACCCTTTCTTCTTCCAGTGCAAAGAAAAGTGGCACCGCAAATTTGTCTGGAATTATCTTCTCGACTTCTAACAGGTTGTAGTATGAGCCCAAGCTAGGCTCAGGGCTTGGTTCTAGTATTTCCTTAGTCTTTTCTTCTTCCTATGATGGTTTGGCCCCCTTCTCCTCCAGTTTCTTGGTCTCCCTTAACTTAGCTAGAGTTTCCTGTAGAGATGTCTTAGCTTCCTGTAGAGTTGTCTTTGAGTCCACCAGCCTAATTTTCTCTCTCCAGGTGAAGGTTTTTGGTTTTCCTAGTTCATAGGTGATGGATATCTTTGCAGGAGACTCTTCTCTTGGTTTAGGTGTTGTGTCCTCAATGACAATTTGCACTTTTGATTGAGGCTGGGGTCTGCCCACTTTGATCTGTGTGCTCCTCCTTGCTTTAAAGTACATGGAAGTTTTCCTTTTTCTCTTCCCTTTTTGTTTTGGAGGTGTGCTTAAGGCAGCAAGCATAGCTGCTGCCTCCTTTGCCAATATCTCAGGTGATTTCTCCTCTTGTTGTTCTTTTTCCTTGCTTCCTGTAGAAGTCCCTGTGTTAACTGTTTCTATCTGTGTTGTAGCTATTTCAGGATGTGTCTTTTCTGTTTGTTTCTGTGTGCCTACTTTGGCTGTGATATCCCTCATGTGGGGTTTTCTGGCCCTCTCATCTCTACTCTGCATTCTCTTTTACCTTGGTGTTTGTGCTGTTGTTTCCTCCTCTGTTTTAGGCTCAGCAATTTGGCCCATTTCCCATTTTTCTTGATGTTCTTGTTGTTCTTGAATGTCCTGTGTTCCTTCACCATTGATTTTCTCACCTTCTTCAGTGTGTTCTCCCTCCTCACTACTATATGGGGTGATGCTTTCGGCCAAAATTCTAATATTGTCATCCCTAGACATGTTTTGGAAGATTTCCTAAGATATGGGGACAGTGTAGGTGTGTAGGGCATCTTCCGCTAATAGTTTGATCAGCCCATGATGGGCCAACTAATTTGGGATCTCTTCATTTAATTTTGTACCACATTCAATTAGTGACTGAAGAAGAAAATAGGGAATGCTCAGTTTCTTGGCTGGAGGTAAATCAATCCCATGTCTTAGTTCACACAACAACTTGAAATGATAACCATAGATGATGCTAAATCTCCCTTCACATGTAATGTACTTCATGATTTGGAAACTGACTTCACTCCAGAGAGGAGGCAAGCTGGTTCTCCTAACCCCATTTTTGTCTTCTACAGGATGTTCCTCAGGTAGAAAGGATGTTTTCTTTGCAGCTTGGCCGAATGACCTCTCTTCTTTGCTCCAAGGGAGCCCTTATGGTAGACCAGTGACTCGACTGATGAGATAAGGGGTAAGTTCTAGGGTCAAACCCCTAAAACTAACTGTGGCATGTGTCTTTGATTGAGATCTCAGGGGCATTAAAAATTCCTCAGTTATCTCCTTGTCATGACCTTGAATTTTGTCAAAGAAGGACATCTAATTGGCTCGGGTGAAAAGGCCCGCCACCTTAGGATGCTCATGCAGTTTGCTAGAGTCTGAGGGTTCTTTCCTTATGAATCCCCCTGGCATGGTGAGAGTGCTCTTTTTATGCTTTAATTAGAAAAGGAAATGTTGTTTATGGTTTCCCTTGAACTCAAGAAGGAATTTCTTGAGTGTCCAATATCAATTAGCAACAATTCCCTGGTTTTAAGACTATTATTACCCAGAACTCAGTTGTCTGTTTATGAAAGGAAGAATTTTGTTTCTACAGACAGAGTACAGAGATCAAGTTTTCTTCTCAGGACATAGATAGATATGAAAATTCAAATTTTTTCATACATAGGTTGGCCTCAACTGCTGCATATATCTTCCCTACAGGAAAATTTTAAAAACAGGAATCGTGGAGGAGAATTTTGATGCAGAAACAACTGTGAAACCTAGTGCAATACACAGGGAAACGTTTTACTTCCAATACACAGGCAGATTTTCCTTTGATTTTCCAACCTGATGCCACCCAATTCACCACCTTTTGCAAGACATATCATGCATAGAGGATTTTTTTTATCCTACCTTGTTTGAAGCTCCAAACTCGATGAAAAATATCCCAGGCTTTCCTGCTCCGGAAGCTGTGCAGTCTTTCCTGTAGAACTCTTCCTGTAGAAGAACCCCTGATTCCTATAGAATGTCGCTGCACCTTTGAGCAAGCCCGATATGTGGGAAATTTTTGAAAACAGGAAGAAAAACCAGTGGAGGATGACTGGTTAATAATTTTTGGAAGTGGAGGATGCGTACTCCAGTCGAGGACGTTGCAAGTGCAAAATGAATAGAAGGTGGTGTGAGTTCCAGTAGAGCATCTTTTAATTGCGGCATGATTTGTGGTGAGGGAATGAGGTGGCCATACCAAACCATTGATCCAATGTCATGGCCATAATTTTTCTACGTGTTTCTGACTACCTTCACCTCCCCTCTGTTGTTAACCACCACCACCACTACCAGTCTCGATGATTTCTCCCCGAGTGGACACTCCACAGATGCTTGCTGCACATCTCATTTGCAATTTTTAATGTAACTGGGCTCATTCAGATCCCACAAGGCTATGTAACTGGTCGAGGGCGGCCAGTTGACTGGCCACCAATTCCAATCAATTTGAACCATTTCCATAGGCATGCATCTTTTAAAATATAGTTTATGCAATTGACGAATGAGTTTAGGCACTTACCTATGTGGTCACGGCCGCATTATGCAGACTTCAGGTCTTGGAACCACTCCTCCATTTGTTGCTGCTTCATGCATGGGTTTTGGGACCCATTCCTTCATTCATTGATGTTGCATGCAAGGGTTTTGGAACCCATTCTTTCATTTGTTGATGTTGCATGCACGGGTTTTGGAACTCATTCTTTGGTTTCTTGTACTGCATGTAGAGGTTTTGCATGCTTTGGCTACTGATGATATTCTCATGTTCAAGATGATCCCTTTGCATGTCTCCTTTGTCATTTTTGGTTGTCCCTCTCTTGACAGTATGTCTTCCAGAGGGATCAACTGCTACAGAATTCTTGTAGGATGTCTTGTAGTTACTTCTCCGCCTGGGATGCAAGCTAAAATGAGCAGGGCGATACTTCTAATGAGGGGTTTGGCTGATGAGGAGTCTAGATGGAGATGACAGGTATGGTGAGTGAGACACTATTGCTTGATTTTTCACTAAAAGTTCTTGCTGGCAGTATGAAGAAAATAGAGTTTTTTTGTGTGACTGTGTAGGAACAAATAACAGGATGAGTGCAACGGAGGTATAAAGAGATGAAAAAGGGTGACATATGGTGATGGACAGAAACAGGGGTGTTTGCAAGCCTAACATGTAAATTTCCAACCTTTGGATTCTCTCCCAAGATAAATTATGGCATGTCTGAAGGTTCTACAGGACCTTCCTGTAGAAGACATAGAACTTCCTGTAGAAGATACAAAACTTCCTGTAGAAGGTGAACTCTTAACCTGAATGTGATCAAATCTTAGGAAAGGGGAGTGGCCATGGAGAAATTTCTTGTGAGGGATGCTTGTAGCCTCGTGCTGACCTCTGTCCTTATTTTGTGTGATCCTGCTAACCTGCAATATCTTCCCTGCAACCTACAATTATTCAATAGAAATTAGGTCTATTTCTTGTTTTTTCTTTTCCTTTTCTTTTTTCTTTCTTTTTTTCTAGAGATAGTTGGGGTGCCTCCAAGAGGTTTTCACCCTCATTCTCTGCCTTGGGCGCCTCTAGGAGGTTTTCACCCAACGATCCTTTTATTCTTTTTTTGTTTTTTGTTTTTTTCTTCTTATTCTTCCTTTTGTTTATTTTTTATTTTTTTTTATTTTTATGATCAAGGTGTGAGTGGAGTAGAGACAGGGCCCTGCTCCACTACCAACACCAATTTATCCAACGTTTCAATGAACTCCTGCTTAGAAAGGGGCTTCCTGTAGATTTTCAATCAATGCCCATTGACGAGCATGGGGATGGCTTCTTCATCAATGGTCCTGATAAGGACTGAACCATTGTCGTTGCATTTCTCCACTGTATATGGTCCCAGCCACCTTGTCCTTAGCTTCCCTTTGAAATCCTTGTATCTTGAGTCATATAGTAGAACCCAATCTCCTGGTTGAAATTGTTTTTTATTAAGGTGCCAGTCATGCCATATCTTTCTCCGGAGTTAGACCACTTTTGAGTGGAGGAGGGCCTGCATTCTATATTCATCCAATCCATTCAGCTGTAGTAATCTTTCCTGTTATGCATGGCTGAGGTCTAGGTCCAGCTGAGCTGCCAACCTCAATGTCTTGTAATCGAATTCTATAGACAACAAAGCCTTCTTCCCATAGACCAGCAAATAAGGTGTGAAACCTGTTGTAGTTTTCAAGTGGTGTTGTAGACCCAGGTGGTCTGAACCAAGTGATATGCCCAATCATTTCTGCGGTTGCTCACCGCTTTAGTCAAAATATCTTGCAAAGCCCTATTAGTGACTTCCACTTGCCCATTTTCTTGTGGATGATAAGTGGTGGAGGTTCTGTGCTTAATCTTGTTATGAGCAAGCAGGTCTTCAATCAGGTTAGAGGTGAACTGACTTCCTTGATATGTGACTAATTCTCTTGGGTAGCCAAACTTGTAGAAGATATTTTCCCTCAAAAACTCAACCACTTTTTCTTCTGTCACTACCTTGATTGCCTTTGTCTCTGCCCACTTTGTAAGGTAGTCTGTGCACACAATGATGTAAAACTTTTGCTTTGAAGGAGGATTGATAGGACCCACAAAGTCCATGCTCCACTTCTCAAATGGCTCGAAAGTCACTTGAGGTTAGAGGGGAATTTCATCCCTCGGAGTCGATTTCCCCATCCTTTGACACCGGTCACATTGGCTAATGTATCTTCTAACATATTGATGAAGAGTGGGCCAATAGTAGCCTACCTGTAGAATTTTCAAGGCGGTCCTTTTTGCTACAAAGTGACCTCCACACGGTCCATCATGACAGGTTAGGAGGATGTCAAAACCTTCCTCCTCCCTGACACAACACCTCAAGATCTGATCTGGGCCAAGTTTAAATAGGTTGCCCCTAATCCAAGTGAATGGAGCACTTTTCCTCATGATTTTTCTCTTCTCTTTTGGGGATAGGTGTGGAGGGAACTGTGATGAAACCAAATAATTTTCTATATCAGAAAACCATGGGGAGAGTACTGAAATAGAAAATAGGTTTTCATTTGGCATTTGATCATCTATCATCCCTTCTTCACCTACAGGCAAATCTAATCTAGATGGAAAATCAGCAACAACATTTTCCCTGCTTGGCTTGTCAACAATGGTCAAATCAAATTACTGCAACAATAGTAACCATCTAATGATACGAGCATTTACATTAGGTTTATTCATCATATAGCTAATCATAGCATGATCAATATGTACAAATGTTTGATAGCCTGTGATGTAGTGTCTGAACTTGTTTAGGAAATGGACTACAACTAGGAGCTCTTTTTCGGTCACAGTATAGTTTAATTCTACCTTGGATAGGTTTTTGCTAACAAAGTATATGGCATATGGTAGCTTCTCTTCAACTTGTCCTAATGTTTCTCCTATGGCTTTGTCTGGTCAATTTAGTGTGTCCTAAATTGCTATATAAATTGTCAATACGGGAGTCGTAAATTGCTGAAGTGGAGTGCACTATATATGCAAGATAACCATTTTCTTATTTCTTTGTCGTTTTTAGTTTTTGATTTGTTTTTGGATTTATATTTTTGTTGATTCCCTAATGTGAGATGGTAATTTTAATAATCAAGTATGGAAAAAAATATTCAAGGTAATGGCGGCCTTTAAAATAATTTCCAAACTTCAAAGTTTTCCAAAGGTGTTCAAACTTACAATGATGAAATCAAGATGTGCCTAAATTCTAATTAAACAAAATAGTGAACTAGTGACTATGAAACCCAATATCCTTGCTGCTGTATAAAAAAGGAAAAGACTGAACTCAAAGCAATTCAAAAACTATAAGCAAAGTAAACTAAATCATATCACATCAACTCATTTTTGACCCCTCACCATTCGACTCACTCTGGCTATAGGAGCTAACCGAGAATGATATAAGTAATCTAATCACTAACTTGCAAAAGTAAATAAACTAGTACCAAACTATACATTCACACTCAATCCCTCACCATTCGACTCGCTCTCGCTATAGGAGGTAACTGAAGAATGATATGAATAGTCTAATATCTATCTTGCAAAAAAGTAAATGAACAAAGCAAAACCATAGAAATAAACAATGCTGGAATTAGAACTAAGAAAACAAATTAGCAGTAGGACAAGATAATTCCATCATGTCATTAGTCATCAAAAAGCTATACGCACTTCCTGGGCTTTCTCTTAGAACCTGAAATGAAAACACTGATCAGTTGACAATCAATTAAAAGCATAAAAGAAGCTATGGACAACAAATAACATAAATACCATGAGTAAGATAATATATAGAGTAAACATCTATGGCATCAAGAGCATAAAATGAAGAAAAACATAAAGCTATATAGCAACTACAGGACCTTGGTGTACAGGGGCTTTCTGCAACCTCGGTCAATCAGAAACCAATCATGGATTTGAACTAAAAATCAGCGTCTTCTCATATATTGCAATGCAGTCATAAAATAAAAACTAAGTCTCGGTTCAATGGCTCATAAAAAAAGTCAAGATTACATATCATTAGCTAGCCTATACACATAGGAAGATGGTTTATTTATAGCAGGAAATACATAACTAATTCCTAAGGTCTGCGGTGGTAGACAGACACGTAAAAGACCATAATCGGAAATTTAGCAGCATGGTAGCCATGGGAAGTAAAGCCAAGGAGGTGGTTTGTTGGATTCGGTCCACGGGCAGTCCCCAGGTGTTAGCACACCTCTTAAATCTCAGGATCTTGCCACACAATCCTCCTTGTGGTGAAAACAGAGTCCTGCCGCCGCAAAACTCCTAGTGTTGACCACTGTTTGACCGACTTTGACCGCAGGCTTCTGTGGATGATTCGGCTGAACCAAGGGGGCACATTCCATTTCCACATCATTTGTAGCTTGCCCATGTGGTTGGGTTCTTTAGTAGACACCTATAGCATAGCCTTTAACAAAAAGGCTGCGGAAACTGATTCTAGCTGCGGAAAGTGACAAGATTCCACAGTTGATTGAACAAAAATCTAAATCAAACAGCAGTCACAAGACATAGTTAGGAAACCATTTATATGCTCATTTTAAACTAATATGCAATGATTTGATAGCTTGGAGGTTCAGGTAACTGGAGAAAAAGGCTAAAAAGGTATGTAGGGAAGATGTAAGTTTGGGACTCAACAGGCTTTGTTCGAGGCATCTGTGTGGATGTGGATAGGTAGGGCCCAATTTGGACCTCTCAAGATTGGGGCAGTTACCAGCTTATCTTTCAACTCCTCCAGAGCCTCTTGACAGTTGTCAGTCCATATAAAATCAACATCTTTCCTGAAAAGACCAAACAATGGTGAGACTAGCTTACTGAAATCTTTAATGAATCTTCTATAATATCCTGCTAAGCCTAGAAAACTCCAAACATCTCTTACCTTTTGAGGAGGCAGAACCTTTTGGATAATAGAAATTTTGTTAGGATCCACCTGTAATCCTTGCTGAGAAATTGTATGACCTAGCATGGTCACTTCAGTCATCAGGAATTCACATTTTTTAAGACTGAGGGACAGGTTCATTTCAATACACTTGGTTAAAACTTTTCCCCGGTTAGTCAATGCTTCTTGGAAGTTGGATCCGTAAGGAGAAAAATCATCAATATAGATTTCCATAGAATCATGAACCAGCTCAGCAAATATGCTTAGTACTGCTCTCTGGAAAGTGGCAGGAGCATTGCATAGCCCAAAGAGAAGGACCCGGTAGGAAAAGGTACCCCGTGGACAAGTGAAAATGGTCTTATCTTGGTCTTCTGTGCTGATTTGGATCTGATTATACCCGCTAAACCCATCTAGGAAAGAAAAGAACTTTTTCCATGCCAGCCCATCTAACACTTGATCTATGAAAGGCAAAGGGAAATGGTCATTCTTTGTGGCTTTGTTGGGTTCTCGATAATCTACATAGATTCTCCACTTCCCATTTTTCTTGGGCACAAGCACCAGAGGAGAAACCCATTCACTGTGAGAGATGGGGTAGATGAATCCTACATCTAGCAACTTTTGAAATTCCTCTTTAAAAATGTCCTTAAGGGTTGGATTCATTCTCCTCTGAGGCTGCCTGACTAGTTTACAATCCTCTTTAATGTAAATGTGATGGGTACAGACCGAAGGGTGGATCCCTTTCATCTCCTTATAGCTCCAAGCGAAAGCATCCAAATGGTGGTTCAAAAGGATACACAACTCCTTTTCCTAAGAAGGGGATAGGGATGAGTTGATCTTCAAGGTTCTTTTAGGGCCAAATTCCACATTCTTAACTCTGGGAGAGGTCAGATCAGCCACACATAGGTCTACTAGAATGCTGGCTTGGGTACCTTCCACCAACTCCTCTAATTACAGCACACTGGGAGGCAGATTTTGAATCAAATTCTCAATCAGGTCATCCCCAGTTTAAGGGCCTCCCTAGGTGGCTTCCACTATGCACACTGGTGCAGAGTAGACTTCATTCTCATCTCCCTCCTCCAACTAGAGAGGTAATTCATGTTCTAGTAGAGGTTGGGTAAGAGGATATAGGACTAGCTGTTTGGACATAGGCCCATTCTTAATGGTCATGCTCCTAGCTCGACAACTAATGTAAGCAGCTGTAGTAGCTAACAAAGGCCTTCCCAAAATGAGGGGGTATCCAATGAGTTTTGCCTTTGGCTGAAGGGCCAAGAAGTCCACAGGGTATTCCCAAGAATCAATAGAGACCATGACATCCTCCATAATCCCTTCAGGAGTCATGGTGGAGTGGTCTGCTAAGTATAGCACTGTTGAGGTCTTTCTTAGGGAACCTTGAAGGTTAAGTTTGAGCATAGTGTCCCTGGTCATCACATTAATGGAAGCCCCTACATAAATTAGGGTGTGGGGGATTATGGTGCCATCGATGTGGACATCAACTACAGGACTCCGAGGGTCCAAATATTTTGGACATATTACGTGTCCCAACATCAGATCAGATAGTTGTCCTATGACATTGATAGTTGGGGCATCTCTCTTGCGCCTGCCTGGGTGCCTGAAACACTTCTCCTTGATCAATTTGTTGTATATTGGTACATCTTTTATGGCCTAAAGAAGTGGTATTTTCACACACAACTGTTTAAGTTCTCCCAAAAGTTCAGCCTCATGTGGGTTTGGTTGAGTGGTTACCCTTAGTCTCTTAGGAAAGGGTGGAATGGCTTTGGGTTCACTTTCCTGTTTCTCTTCCTCATCCTCTGGAGGAGGAGGTTGGCGATCTGGAAGTACCTTCCCAGATCGTAGGTTGATCTCCTAAATCTCCACAGCGTAGGTAGGGCATGTTGTCTCTCTAGTATATACCTGTTGGACCTATCTATTATTGGGGTTCGGATTCAGTTGAGCAGGCATCTAGGGTTGTATTAGAGGAGCAGGAGGTAATGGTTGTGGTTGAGCAGGTGGTGGAGGCAAAATAGAAGGAGGAGAGTTTTACTGGGGTCTCCACCCCGGCTGAGGTGCATTCCATTGAGGTTCTGACTGAACATGAGAGTGAAACGAATGAGGAGTAGGTTGAGTAATGTATTGAGATGGATAAGACCAAGGAGGAGGTGCAGACCAGGAAGGATGAGCAAGGGGGCCCTAAGAAGGTATATGAGTGAATTGGTTGGGGATATAATAATTTTGGGATATCCCTTGCATCCTCTGCTGGTAAGGTTTGGATCCATGCGGCCTCCTTTGGTTGAGGAAGTAGAGTGGTTCAGTGGCTCCCTTAGCCCCTTGGTACATTGCTTTAAGTTTGGGTAAGGTTCGGCATTGGTTTGTAGGGTGGTCTTCCTCACAAATGAAACATACCTCTATTGAGTGTAATGGACACTCGTTCTTAGGATGCTTCCTTGTACACCTAGAACAGAAGATGGCTAAAGCCCTCTCAGCCTCCTCTTTCTTCTGTTGGATTCAGAAAGTATCCAATTGCATGGCAATGGCTTGTCTCACCAAACTTTTAAGTTCTTCCATCTGATTTGTAAACTCATGTTTGGAAAAGGTGGCACTCGCTAAAACTGGATTCCCCCTACCTCTTTTCCAGGCTTCCTTAGAGTGGTTTCTAAACATAGTCTTTATGTCATCATAAGGTAGTTGGTAGATGTCTCCACCAGCTAGCAAATGGAGGGTATCTAGAAGGTCTTCAAGGACTCCTCAGAGCAGAACCAACTTCAGAGATTCAGGATCAAGTGTGCACCTGGCCCTTTTATAACTAAGTTGGAACCTTCTTCATAGTCTTCTAAAGATTCATCAATTCCCATGGTCATCCGAATGATTTCTCCCTTCGTTTCCTTTGACCTACAGTAGTTCCGGTATTTGTTGTTAAAGGCTTGCTGGATTTGATCCCAAGTTGTGATACTGTTTCCAGATAACCCCATGAACTAGTGTAGGGCTACATCCTTGAGGGTAGAGGGAAAGAGTTTCAACTTTTGCACGTCTTCTACATAGTCATAAGTTCGACAAAGGACAAAAAACTCAAACAAGAAGGTATCAGGGTCTTTAGTTGTCAATCCATGGAAGTGAGATAAGGCTGAGGGACTTATGTTTTTCATTTTTGTGTCCCCATTGGTCACTCGGATGGGAAATGCACCTTATATTCTCTCCTCATCTCCTATACCATTTCTGTGTTTAGCCATGGTCTCAAGAGGAATGTTCTTTTGCTCTTCTTCTGTTATAGGATCTTCATATATCTCTGGAGGTTCACCTATAGGTTCTTCTGGATCACTGCCACCGAAGAAGAGAGAAGGGTGACTTAGTGATGTAGTGGAGGTGTTGGGTAAGAATTTTCCTGAATTGTCTCTGTTCCTATGAGGCACGAAAGGGAATATTTTTGGCTGATTTTTGTTTCTTTTTTCTGCTTGTAACTGTAAAACTAAAATAGGTTGAACTGCAACTAACTAAAATCTATCTTGTTGAAATGAAAATGCAGAATTGAGAATAAAGTAGGAAAGGACTAATCTATGCTACTGAAATGAAATGCCAAAGTACGCTTGTAGAATGGAAATTACAGAATTGAAATGTTAATCTACAATTGAAGAATTGAAATTGCTGAATTGAAATGCTAATCTATGCTTGCAGACTTGAAATTGCAGAATTGAAATGCTAATCTACGCTTGGAGAAATGAAATTGCGAAATTGAAATGCTAATATATGAAAGCAGGAAATGTCTAATCTACTTTTGCAGAAATGAAATTGCAGAATGGAAATGAAACAATCTACTCTACGCTTGCTGAAATAAACTACTTAGCAGAAGGTTGTAGTGGAAAATAGAAGAAAAGCAGCAATCACCAATACTCTGGCACTTCCCAATCCCTAGCAACGGGGCCAAAAAGATGGTGGGCTCTAGTATTGCAGCAATAATGCTGCAACTCCTGGGACTCCCTTCTTTACTTTTATCAACCCGGTAGTTCGTAACAAACTTGGAAGCTATGGTGCTATATGGGCAAGTACTAGCTCTTGCCGCAGGTTGTCACTAGATCAGCTCACACAAGTCTGCTAGGAGCTTAAGCCAACTTCTATGAGCTTTTAGAAGAAGCTTTTAACTATGCTGGATGAAATTTAACTCAAAGGAGGTTGATCTACATGCAGAAAGAAGTTGAAAGCTGAAAGGAAATGTAAACCCTAGCAAACCCTAGTTTTACCGACTAACCCTATTGGTGCAAGAAAAAGGATGAAAGCTACATAAAGGGATGCCATTAACTCTTGGGAAGGTTAAGTGCATGTTTCTAAGCCACTTCTGAAGTGAAATATGAAAAGGAACATTTTTTTCTATTTTTGAGTAATCTTGTAGAATTATTATGCATGTGCTTTAACTATTTTTTATTGTGCAGAGGTTGATTGGCGAAACGAAATGGAGTGGGCACTTGCAAGAGGTTGGGAAGGTGAAGAGAGGTCGTAAGGGGTCCCTAGCATCCTTCTAGAGAGTTTCACAGTGTTTGGGTCTCGAAAAACCACTCATGAGATTCTACAGGAAACCTGCAGGGGTTTTATAGGATGTTCCAAAAGGGGATTTTGGAGGGTTGATGGTGGAAGAAAGGTGGAAAAGTGTAGATAGAGGTTGGATGAGGATGTGAAGGGGTCAAGGACCTAGTGAATAAGGCTAGGAGTGATTAAGGAGAGTGGATTTGTTCAAGGATGGAAGGAGCAAGATTGCACAAAGATATGTAAATTAGGTCAAGTTAGAAAAGAGTGGCAAATGAAGTGGAGGAATCTGAGTTAGGGGTTGGAGTAGGTTTTCTAATGGAGGAAGGGTAGGTGGGAAGGGATCATAGGTGCTCTACACAGTATTTTCCAAAACTGACCAAACAAAGGCTATGCAAACCAAAGATCTAGCTATTTTGGCCTATTTTGACTTAGAAACCAGCAACCATGATGAACATAAATTTATTGGTATAAAATAATGTAATATAACTATGAAAACTAAGTAAGAATGGATCTAAGCATGTAATCAAAACTAGTATGAACTTTTACAACTAAGAATCTAACACTAGCAATTGCATGAAGAAGCAAGAACAATGTTTTTGTGGCAGCAAGGACACCTTGGTCTCAGCTCATGGTCCCGAGGTAGGAGAGGTGAGATCAAGGATTTCTTGATGGCCTTTTTTGAAAATCTTTTCTGTTTCCAACCTATCAAATCAATCTAAAACATGAAAATGTATTTCAATCATCAAAAATGACCAAGGTAACCAGGCAAGATTTTAATCTACTAGCAGAAATTATTCTATGAATACAGCAAAAACATATAACAGTACATAGAGGATGTCCTGGCACTTGGGTTGGGCCCAACCCCAAGATCTACAAGGTCCTAAGAAGAAGCTCAGAGCTGATGCAAAATGAAACTGATCTCCGTTACTCAGAAAATAACCATGTCACAAAAATGTTTACAGCAAAAGCTCCAAAATGAGCTAAAAAGCAGAGCAGCACTAAAGCGAAATACAAATGTTCCAAAAGTAAACTACAAAGGTTGGAAGCCTTCCTTATTATGCACTACGAGGACCTCCAAAAACTCTCCTTAATTCAAGGGGCTTGGCTGCTCAAACTGTAAGTAATCAGTCACTTTACAAAAGCTGCTCGGCTGCCCTTGGGAATCATCTTTGGTGGCTTGTTGAACTCTGAGCTCATGGTGGAGAACTCGAGGAAGGGGCCATTTAGTGCAGGAGACACCCTTCCAACAAATCCTTAGCCTTGTGCCCTCATATTTGGCTTTCAACTGGCTCATAAATGCTTGACCTTGGTCCAAAAGTTGTCCAAAAATCTACAATAACCACGTATTAGACTTCATGGTCAAGTGACTATTATCATTCATTCAATTAACATAAATATACTCGAAAGCATGCATAAACTATGAATAATGGTGGACTAATCGAGAATAATAAGCAAAATGAGCCCAATAAGTTACCCATTTTTGGTCTCATCAGTTACTCATGATGAAAATTGACACATGATTCAACTAGTGCATAGGTAAAATGGTACTAGAGTTTGGGTGAATCAAATGAAGAAATTCGATTTTAATAGGTGGCAAAGTGAGACCTCATGGAAAAAATGGCTTCCCCATGAAGTGTCAAGTTGCCAAAAAAAATGGAGACTCATTATAGAACTCGATGAGAAATTTTCAATGGTGTTGACAGTTCGTCAAATGGAGCTAGAGTTTGGGTAGAATGGCTGATAGAAAAACTAGGGTTTTTCTTATAAAAGGGTGTTTTTCCCCTAATTCCAATTCATTTCCATAGCAAGTTGTGGAGAATTTGGAGTGGAGGAGAAGGCTCTAAATATTGTGGAGATTGTAGTGGAAACTGACCATTGGAATCTGGATCTACGACTTTTAGGGAGGTGGTCTTACTTGTATAGAATGGCCTTAACACTTCTTGGAAGAGTGGTTTCAGGTGAAGAATCAAAGGAAGAAAGGGATACAAGAATGAGCTACTAGAGAAAGTCTAGAATCATCCTCACCCACTAAGTCAAATGTGGGGATTGGGTGTTAAGTATGGCATCACAGAGAGTAGAATGTTTAAATATATGATATTAAGCATCTATAACATGTGATGTGTATATGGCTCACTGGAGAGGCCGGTAGGAAAAGCTATCCAAGGAATGATAGGATAATTGGCCATACATACATCTTTGGGGTCTATGTTGATACCTATGTTAGTCAAGTGAGAAGGTGGTTAGGGGCCATCATGCCCCCAAGCATGAGATATTGCCCCCAACATATGTGATGGAGGGGACTGATTAGGTATGCAAAGGTGGGAATAATTCCCCTAGCACAATGAGTTTGTGGAGCACCATTATGTTCTAACCACTGAAATAATGGATTCAAGCATTCAGTCCTACTGGCGCATAATCCTCCAGAGGATGGTGAGGAGATGTAGCGACATGTGTGCCCACAAGTATTGTATGGATATATGTAGTATGATATGGGCATATTGGTTCACCATTTGTTTATGGTATCGATGACTTCTTATGGGAAGAGTGGATAGATACAGTTAGAGAAAGGAAATGTTGGATTACCAATATCATTTGTCACTATATATATGAACCAAATGGAATTAATTTTTGGGTTCCAATTCATGGTGTCACCATACGAAAGAATGGCTTTAGATATATTGAACTGATGCTCACTCAAACAACACGGTGGTTGAACAACAACAATTTCTAGTGGGCTAGGTTATTGATGTAAAGTGGAGGAATGATTATGTGGATAATCCCCATGGAAATCTGGAGTGATATGAGACTCTTTATGTTCCTCTAAATGGAGAATAATAGTGGTAGTAGAGTTGACACTATTAGATGCACTATGAGGGTTGGGGAGAGTTTCTTCTCCTATACTGTGAAAACAAGATGCCCCCTTATCCAAATTTTTAGTGGTAATGTAATGGCCACAAGTTGTATGTGGTTTGAATTTGTGGGTTTGAAGTAAGGGGTTACTGAACCAATTAACCTCACCATGAATGAAGTCTTTAGAATCTGCAACATATTGATCATGGGTTTGTTGCAAAAGGAAGTACACATGATGGTGCATATCATCCCAAGGATAATCAGGGGTGGTCATGGCTTTGATGATGTCTTCATTAAAATGGAATATGGGGAGACTGGAGGAACAAACACCGCATGATGAAGAGGATATACCTGAGATATCTTCATGAGAGACAAGGTTCACATACACATCGTCAAGGTTGGGAGACATATGACAAGTAGACAAAATATTTATTGATGTTCAAACCTAGGTGTTCATTCAAGAAGGTTGAACGGAATCATAATAGGAGACATCAAGGGATTTCCAATGCATCGATCTCATGGATGATGACAGATAGAGAATGGGAGTGGTACTATGTTTCATCTCGACATTAGGGGGAGTGATGATAATGGGTATTTGAGAGACCTCCTATTGCAGTGTAAGAGTGGGACCAGAATCTGCAGGTAGAGGAGAGGTGGACTCACTACGAGTGACCCCTAATTTGTGAAGCACCTGCAGTGTATCATGAAATATCCTTGAGATGGGGACAATGATGAGAATAATGGCCATAATTATCACACAAAGCACATGGGTGATTCATGCGTAATGATTTGTTCTTCTTAGCCGAGTTAGGTAAAGTGACATGGACCTTAGGAGTGTTAGAATCAGGGAAGGTACGAGAGACCACATTCTTCACATGAGGGAGTTTAGGAAAATTAATGGTGGCATGACCCACAACATCACATAGAGCACATTGAGGACTAGGCTTTGGAAACTTAGGAGGAGCTGGAGTTGCGGGGCACACCCTTTCTTTCGTTCCCTTTTTCCAGGCTTTCCCCCCTCACAAAATTCTTTCGCAATAGGAGTAGGTTTTTATTGAGGTTTCTATGGAACTAAAGAAAAGGTAGGATAAGGAACAACGAGTTGGACTAGGGTCAAAGCTATGTAAGGTTTGAGTTGATTGGGAGCATTTTTGTTGGAAGATCAATGTACGAGACTGGGATCCCCAAGGTAATGTTAGGAAAACTCAACATGGACATGATAGGTGTAGAATAAACTCTAGTGGGTGGAAATAAGAATGGTATATGACCAGAAGAATAATGGCTTGGTAGAAATGCCCCGATATGATTAAGGCCTCAAGGAATAGTTCCAGGTGGAAAAGGATTTGGAGAGGTACTAGCAAAAGAAAATTATCCTTGAGGAGTAGTATTGGAAGGCTCGGTTGAGTTGGGAACAATAGGTTATGGAGGTGCTAGCTATTGTGAAGCCATACCAGACCATTTGTGGGTGGACACTGATGCTTGGAGCTTGCAAACATTTGATGAGCTAGGCTCAGAAGGAGTAAGTGGTGGACAATAATAAGTACCAATTATAGTTGAATCATTATAGACTCCACAACAGAAATTGGTGAGGGATGAGATAGTCTTATTGTTAGGCACAAAACAAATGTTGGACTAAGGTGAAGTCTAGGCTTTGGGATCATAGTATGCCAACTAATTGACAATGACAATCTTTCCATTGTGGGTAAATCACGTCTTACGGTGAACTGCAGATGGGACATCTATCATAGCATAGGTATAAATACAATCCAAAAGAAGGTTATAGTCTAAGGGAGCATCAATGACTTCAATTTCAATAGAGACAGTCTTGTCGGAAAGTGTGATTGCACAGTTGCGATATAAGTCAAGGGGTTGTAAATGATGATCGTCCAAATCCCATAGAGTGATAGTGAATGGGGACAGTTCTGGTGAACCAAACCACTTCCAAACACTAGCAACCATCACATAGGTGGAGGTGCCTTTGTTTATGATACACCATTGAACAATGGCATTTCTTATGGATATTGTTATTTGAAATGCAATAGATGAAAGTAGGGGTGGATTTTATGACTTGTCAACATAAAATACAATCCTATGATCATCATGGGGATCCATGACACCAAACGGAGAGAGTATATTTTTATGTTGGGATGCACATGTATGGAGGACTTCCAACATTGACATGGCAACAGGAGACTGTGCCAAGTCATACACTATGTTATAGGTATGAGTGGGCTTAGAAAACGTAGCGTTTCAACGTAATGGACCTTTGTGGATCTCAGGAATAACCTCAACCTTAAGCTGAGGGATAAGTAAGGTACCATTAGACGATGATAAATGCTAAGTGGAATGTGGGGTTGGGAGTTAATCGTTGACTTAGCAAATGGCTCTTCGTATAGGCGCGATCAAATCTAAAGGTTGACTTGCTCGGTATTAACCTCATCAGAATTGACCATAAGAATTTGATAATCGTAGTGAGTAGATGGTGGAGCTCGTAAAAATTCCAGACCTTGTGTAGGTTGGGTAACAATATATCCTTGGTGAGGAAAAGGATTGGTAAGCACTATCGGTTGAGATGAAGCAGGAGGGGGAGGAAGAGCGATGCATTGTGGTGCTCGAGAGGTAAATGCTTGAGCTTCCTATACTTAACACATTTGACATAAAAGGATACACTCATGAGTGTAATGGCCATATACACTGCATTAGGAACAAGGTTTATTCCTATGAAGACCCTTGTTTTGCTTGGGATATCTGCCTTGTTGCTGGGTTACGAGATTGGGCTAAATACCTTGAGGTACATTGGGTGGTGGACCCTCGCTACCTTGATTATCTTGAGATTGGTTGTTCTGGTTACCCTTCCCCTTATTCCTTTTCTTTGGGTTGGGGGGATTGGGTCCGACTTGATGAGCATACACTTGACCTTGTGGAGGAGGTTGCGGTGGTAGAGGGGGAGCATGCATGGGGGGCTGGGGAATTGATGCTGGAGGGGATGGAGTGTTAGATGGTGGATATAGATAATAAGGAGAAGGGGAAGCATTGGGATAAAAAGGTGGTGCAACAACTGGTCCTCGCATTTGTTGATGCATATGGGGATATGCATATGGTGTACTAGGTCCAAGATAAGAGTTTCCATGTGGAGGATTGGGGGAGGGATAAATGTAAGAGGAATTGGTCCCTCCCTGAGGTGGATCATAACTCATACAAGCTGGAACATGTGGTTAAGGGTGTGAAATGGATCCAACTATTCTATGCATGGCATGAGATGCCCCCAGTGAATTAGCAACACTAGGTTAAGGGAGATCGAGGATGATAGTTTAAACATAACCTGACTGGGCATAGATCAGATCAAATTTTAAGGCTACTTGGAATGCATCTTCCTCAGACTAGGGGAAGTGCGACGTTACATCTTTAGAGATTGAGGGCAAAAGAGATCAAAGAAACCAATCCATATAAATGTGGTCTTCGAATTCAGGAGCTCTATAGATGCTCCTCCTTTTACATCATTCCTAAGCATGGTCAAATAGTTGAGTGGTAGAAGTTTGATGAAAATAAGTGAACAGTTCGGTACCAGTGTCATAGTAGAGAGGTAACTAGAAATAGGCAAGAAAAGCTTTAAAAAGAGTCACAATAATGGAATTAGTGGTTATGGGTTGATAGAAATACCACTTATTAGTAGCTCCAGTAAGCTTGTGTTGGAGCAGACGAAGAGGAATGGAGTCTTCGGTGATAGAATTTGATGAACACCACATTTGAAATAAGCGAACAAGATTAGTGGGACCTTGTCCAGGATTACCTTGAAACTTTGGGATGTCTAAAGGGATTTTAGTAGGCATAGTGGGCCAAGTGGGATGTTGGAGAAGGGGATCATTGATGAGTTTGCTGAAATCGGGGAGACTCAAAGCAACCATAAATGGAAGCAATGGAGGGGGAATGACCACACCAGTGGGGGTTCCACTCATGGGATTACCCTAGTTGGTACCTAGGTTACCATGTTGGTTTTCTGAACCCACGTTGGAGCTTGACATGGTGGTGGTACAAGGTTGAGAAGATGGGGAATCAACGAAGGAACTTGAAGAATTAGTAGAATCAGAATCAGAATGATGACTCCTTGAAAGACTAGGAAGATGACTCCAGGGGTAATTTTAGGGGCGAATAATCGCCTAAAGGCGAAATTTAAGGCTTTTTATATTTTAATGGGGCGATTTTTATTAAAATAAAATTTTTTTTATATAATTAGCCCTCATTTTATTTAAAAATTAATTTATTTTTTTATTTTCGCCCAGGGCAGATAAGCTAACCGAAATCGGATTTTGTTAAAATCACCCCATTTTAATATTTACGAAATTGAATTTTCTTAAAATCGCCCCATTTTGATATTTGCCCCTGGTTTCAGCCCACTGTTTTTATGAATTCCGAATTCATGGTATGGCTCCCGCTCCCTGTTTTCCTGAATTCATCAAGTATAAAATTGTTTTGAAATAGGTTTTTTTTTTTTTAAATCGTAATTCACCAATCTTAATTTTGTCATCTCATCAAGAAAAAGATAAAAGGGTCCATTACGACGATCCATCCACTGAGTTTTTCGTCTGCATTTTCAACCGAGACGGGGATTTTAATTTTAGACAGGATATTGTTAGCAGAATGACAGGAGAAAGCGATGGAACATGTAAGAAACGCAGCAGAGCGATCACAGATACGGCGCCCACAGATGCAAATGAGCGTGAAGAGGACATCGATCTCAATCTTTCCAGGCATAATTTACTTCTTTCAGTTAGCATTTCTCATAGTCTAGACCTTTTTATCGTCGTCTGGGTGATTGCCAGGATCAGAATCAGTATAGATATTGTACACATGGTCCTCCTTCGCCGAAATTATGCAAACTGGGCCAGGAGCCTGATCTTCACACTTGAAATCGGACGATGCACTTCCTCCTGTTCTGAATATTCCGAATATTGCAAAAGTTGGGGTTGCCTTCCCTTCTTTAGTTGGAAATCCCAACATCTCGTGCCACTCTGTTCAGATGTACTTCAACATCTCGTGCCCCTCTGTTCAGAGGTATTTCATCATTCCCGAAATTACAGGATCCTAGCAATCACCCAGTCTCGATAAGTTTTGTGTTCTAAGACAAGACTATATACGTCTAAATTTGATTTCTATATACACTTAAATTTGATTTCCTCTGCAAATAAATGTACAGAAATTCTCTCATGACTCATTAGTAAGTCGGAGTAGTGATTCATTACATAAATAATTTTTAGATTGTGGTAGGAAATAAATAATAAGTATGGTCTCGACAAGTCTTAGGTTCCAAAACAAGATTATATATACCCAAATTCAATTTCCTTGACCAAAAATAAAACTATTACAAATACACTCCAAACATCAAAACTCAAAAAACCAAAATTAATGCCGGCAACCTAATGAGTGTTGACTTTGTTTCGTCATGTATGGTTGTTGCTTGTTTAGCGCTGGTGTTTTCATCTTTTGCAGAGTTGTATGAATATGGCAAAGCGTACCCGAGTGAACAAGGAAAATTAAGAATCCTGATTCAACGAAGCATTGATTAGACGCTGACATCAAGTTGTTTGAACCAGTTGGTGACAGAAAATCTTTGTATGAATCAGTATAGATATTGTATAGATATAGGTATCATCACGGCCCTGCAGCAGTTTAGAGATAAGGCTCAAAAGGATGGACAGAAGAAAACTGAGCAGATAATCAAGAGGTAACACGCAGCTGAATATTTCCATATTTGGGCAAATTTCCTTACTATAATGGCAAATTTTGATTTCCGAGAATTTTTATATTCCTTCATATTCTTCAAAAGCTTTTGAATGTTTTTTCCTTTGATCTTTATCTGGTCAGAGCTGAGGATCTTTATCACGGTTTGGGGCATATGATTTTGTTTTGCTGAATGACCGGATTTCATTGTCTGAAACTTAATGTAGAAAGTAAAGAATCCCCCTATCAGTTTAGCGTGTCCAAAGTAACCAGCTCTACGAGATAATTAGGGACGTGTAAATTATTTTCGTGAAATCTTTGATTTTATGTTCTCGCTTTTTTTTTCCAAATATTAATGGATTTGCATTATATTTAAATTTACTGTATCCTTTGCTGTTATCAAAGTCATTATATTTAAATTTAAATTTACCGTAATTCTCTAAATTACGGTAAAAGACATAATGCAATTCATTTAATTCAAATTTTTATTGTACGCCCGAGCTTTAAGGTTAACGAACTTTGAATTCGTGCTAGAAAAGTATGGGATTACTTTGAAAATAAATTTTGTTATAGGGATTTCTGTTTCAGAACCGTAAGGATTATGAACACATTAATAGTATCCAAAATATGGGATTTCGGAAGAAATTTTGCATCCGATTTGTTCGATTAGTTTCTATCTTGTCAACTTTCCCAAGGTAATAGATGTGGGCTTGTTTCAGATTCCATAAATGTTTATTTTATCAGCGAATTTATTTGACTTCATTGATAATTATTGTATGCCTTGTGATAAATTAGTTTGGAGGCATTCGAAGAAGTGTGGTCTATAGTGGCAGAGAGTATCGAAGAATTTCTAAAATCGGAGGGCACAACAAAATTGGATGTATTACAAATTTTTTCGATTATAATATTTACCGTTCATGTTCATAAGAGAATGCCGGTAGAACTTGAATTGCATTTTGTGGTATTGGAGAAATATGCAGTTTTCGTTACATTCGAATTTGCGGCCCGCCTCTTGCAAGAATGTGCATCTGCCGAAGACGTCTTCTCAACTATATATTTAAATTTACTGTTATCAAAGTCGTTCGATATCCGAAGAGAATTATAGTCGCTGTTATAATTATTATTCGTACTGAACTTAGTACGTTTAACTTTATTTCTTTTCTGCAGCTTGTTTGAAAAGTTTTGACTGTTAGTTCTGTTTTTCAGTGTTTCATCCGAAGTCAAGTCCATACTAGACGAGGCTAAACTAAAGTTCGAGAAAGAAAGGTGATAATACACTTTATTGTTGTCCATTCATGTGATGAAGAGTGCAATACATTTAACATACTTATCATGATATACGCGTACAGGCAAATCTTCATAAAAGCTGCGACCAAGACCTGCAAGGAGGTAACTGTGAATGAAATTTTTTGAACTTTAAATAATTTCAGTAGTTTTGTAGTGGAATGCCAAACTAGCAGATATGAAGATTGGAGATTATAGAAGAATCTAATGATTGCAGTGTGAGAGTGCTCTGAAAAGTGAGTCGGCTAAGTTTCAAGCACCTTATGAGGAGTTTTGCAAGGAGAAAGCTTCTCAAGCTTACAAGGGCAAGTACTCTAGTTTTCTAGATTTCTTGTCATGTTCATCCGTCTTCCAATAATAAACGTTTCCACAATTATAATTACTCGAAATTTCTATGGAAATGAAATTATTCGAAATTCGTTCAGAAGTAAATATGTAGAAGTAGCATTGAATGCTCTGTAAATCTATGTAAAAGAAGTATTCATAGCTTATTATCTCCAAACGCTCGATAAAGCTTATCATACGATCCGTTTGATTTGAATTTTGCATAAATATTTTCCAGAAATATGTATAAGTAGCATCGAATGCTCTGTACAGTGTGATGCATGTAAATTAAGTATTCATAGGTTACTATCTCTAAGCGCTAAACAAAGCTTTTTCAGCACCGCCTGAATTTATGACCAAAAGAGTCTAGACACCATTGACTCATTTATTCCTATTTTCCGCTCATCCTTGCAGGAAAGAAAGGAAGGGAAAAAAAGCTCCTCAAATTTGGTGTCCACATTTATATTTTGTGATTGATCATTAAAATTAGATATTTAGCCATTAAATAATGACGAGTTTACATTTTATTAATGTGTAAATAGAATCTACTTAAGAGTTAAGAAAAATTCTCATCTTAATTTAAAATATTTAATGAAACAATATGATAAATAAATCTCCCTCAAATAATACGCCGAAGCACTAAAGGACGGATATGGAACGTCTGTAATCTTAAAGGTGGCCACATGCACTGCCTATTTTCCTCTAAATCATACGACCTTCAACGAAATTTAGAATATATATAAAAACCACTTTGAATTGAAAATTAGAATCTGTATAAATAAGAAGTCGTGAGTGTAAAATGAAGTTTAGAACATAGAAAGAAGTCGTGGGTGTACCTTTTTTCCTTTTAGTAGTATACAAATAAAATTTCAGGAGCTAAATTATCTGAATGCATTTTTAATAGTGGCATATAGCTAAATTATATGAATGTATTTTTAAGAGGCGCATATTTTTAATTTATAAAATTTTAGGAGTTAAATATTATTTATATATTTTAAAACATTTTTTCGGATTGTTACGAGATAAAGTTTTATTTGCTAATTCTTTGAAATTTCCA
>APFE030308507.1:192460-205026 GCA_000404065.3 Pinus taeda | reverse complement strand
ATATTGATGGTGTATTGATATTATTGTAGTGATGGTGTATTATAATGCAATGTAATATAATCTTTTGTAAATATTTTGATTGGGTCAAATTACATTAAAAAAATTAAAAAGGAAATATAAATATAAAATTAATAACTAATTATAATTATAATTATATTTAATTGTGCCTAGAGGTTGTCTACAACTCGGTATATCACGTGATTTTCTTCCTTCTTGCATAGTTTCACGTGTGTCTTTTTTCATTACTCATCGGCATAGAATCCGCGCTAGCCCCTTGATATCTCCACATAGGAATTACAAGCATAACATAAATTTTTGGCCACAGATTTAGTTTGCAAGTTGAACAAGACAAAATATATGCAACAGAGCTTCATTTTAGAACATATTTAATGGAAAAACAAACTAAAAAATCACCTTAAAATGCAGTTTTTCTATGGGTCTTCAAAACATGGGCTTCAACCCTTCATATTCTCTACATCTACGCTTGGATTAGCCAGGCGGATATTTCCTATGGTTTTATTATTTAGTGAAAGACTCGCCAAGACCTTACAAGATTTTATAATTGAATAAAATATTCGCCATGCCTGGTGAGAGATTCGCCAAAAGATTATATATACATATTATATTATTGATAAATTCGCCTTCCATTTTTCCTATATACCATGGAGATTCGCCCATTTATTATATTTATAAATTTAGGGGGGGTTCTTAAAATTTTCCCTGGATGACTCTAACTCAATGGGGAGGAGTAATATTTCCTAATGGGAGTTAAGGGTGAAGACCTCGAAGTATCTACAAAAAATGCCTAGGGGGTGCAATGATGTCAATAAAATAATGATCCTAAGGACAAAAGGGTAATGATAGGAATAAAAGAGAAAAAAGAAGTAAGCAAACGCCTAGTGCAATGGTGCCAAGTGTAAACTAACTATATTAATGATGTTACTCTAATACAAGAAAACACATCCTATCAAAGAAAAATAACTCTAGCCTATAGATGGCTTAAATCCTCAAATAATCCTAGATCTACTATTTCAGATGACCTTCCAAAGAACTTCTTACTTGACGGAGTCTCATCCCCACAAGCAGAGTTGTCCAAAGAAAGGTAGAGTAGAGAACCAACTTCCTCCCACAGCAAGTCCTATAGGGTGTTTTCCTAAGATTGGTCACTATGATTACCTTTGTCCCACGGGGGTTGTCAAGTCTTGAGCTTCTTGATAGTCAGCCAATGCACGAGATTCCTTTCCATGGGTTGGGTAGCCCCGAGGAGAAGCACTCACATGATGACCTAGAATAACCCCTTTGAATCAGGTTTTTGATGCACTCCAGGTTTGGACCATGGGGTGGTGAAGTATTTTCAGCTCCCTAATATATCAACTTCTATGTCTAAATGAAAGAGATTGATGGGTGTTATTGGGAGCCTATCCCACTGATCCTACACCTACACTACAACATTTGTTTGGTCCTGGTGCCCAAGTGGGCTTAATCTATGTGTGTTGATTTATTAAGGTGAAGTGTTTCAAGTCTTGGATTGGCAGTGTTAACCAAGCTCATGTTCGCTTAGGGTGTGAGTGTGTCAAAATAGTGTGTCAAGTGGACGAGTGAATTGAGCATGTTTGATGACGCCATATGCTACTGACAATAAAGTGTTGAAATACTAATAGCCACTCAAGCACATAAAACCCCTCCCACAAAGGTTATGAAGAAGCTAAAGAAGAGAGGGAAAACAAGCTACTCAAAGATCCATGAAAATCCTTAAAATACCTAATGTCAAGGGACTGAGACCTAGAGGCACCAGTATGTTGTAAATGGTGTAGACAAACAACAAAAATTAGCAATGAAAAATGCTGCAAAGAATAGGTGTGAAGCTCTAAAACCTAGGATGCTCAAGGGGAAAAAGGGAGAAAAGGTAAAATAAACCTATCAAAAAGTGCTAAAAATTAATGGACTAGACTCTGAAAATCAGTGGCATGAAGCCCTACATTCCTCACTGAGCCGATATCTTCCTAGCAAGGTGGAGGTGTACTCTAAACTCTAGGGGACTTTTACTTCCTCAGAGAAAAACTAAGAGAATATAGGCCTATGGGAGACTAAAAACAAAGGTGAAGTACCCTACCCAGTCTGCAGACAACACTCTCAAAAAATCTGAAAAATATTTGAAAAAAAATCCAAAACACAGGTGTAAACTTCGAACAGTGGAAGACACATTTTTTGGGCCAAATAGTGTACTCTAGAACACATATTAGGGGATGAAAAGTGTGTTTTTTCTCACAGGACTCTTGGTTAACATATCTCAGGCAAATTTTTCGGTCTCCTGCTTGACTGGTACCTGTGAACTGCGGAAAGAACTAGAAAACCAACAAAATCCAAAAAAATGACAAAAAAGGAAACAATAGTATAAATAGAAATTGAGATGCTAAACATAGTTGTAGAAAATACTAAGATTTACTAAAACTCTAGTCACCCAAGAATGTTGTTATTACACCATTGGAGTCGCCATTTGTTATTATGGAATTGCTTGGTAGGTGTACCAAAAACACTTCACTTAAGTCACTAGGTGACAAGTGACCCTAACAACAATTTATGGCTGCTTATGATTCAGATCTGCGATAAAAAGTGAAAAGCCCGCAACAAAAAATATATGATCTAGAATAAAAAATAAAAGTAAAGATATCCAATGCAATAACCCAAATGGAAAGACATTAATTTGAATAAATTATTTTATTGGTGACACCTACTAAAGGATATCTACAAAATGGTCTACAAAGCCCCCTCCATGGGATGGGGTCCTTTGATTTTCTTGATGCTTCAATAATTGATCCTCTCTCTCAATGTGTGAAAAACCCAAAACAATGTGTAGAACTCAAATGGGAGCTCAAAAGAAAAGAGACAATAATAGTAAAGATTATAATGATCATTGTGAAGAATGAATGGAAAACCCTCCTATTTATAACAACGTATTGAGTTAACCTTAAAAATGGAGAACAATAAAATAATATTGACCAAATTAATATCTAACTTCTAGGAATACTTTACTATATTTTTTGGAAAGGGAAAATATATTTAAAATGGTCAAATATCTTTATTTAGAAATAATTAACAAATAAAATGATTTATTAATTATTTCGTGGGGATTAAGAATGGTGTGAAATTGAAATAATTATTAAATAGTGATTTAACAATTTTTCCAATAATAGAAATAAGGAACAATAAATAAATAGTTATTTATTTAATTATTCCTAGGGGATTTATTCCAATGTGAAAAGGAATAATTATTTAAGAATGATATAATAATTATTCCTTGGGAGCATTAAATAAATAATTATTTATCTAATTATTCTCATGGATTTTTATTTTAATAAAAAAATAATTTAATAAAGGTGGTTTACTAAATTATTTTCCACACCGAAAGTGATTTTTCTACGGTAAAATTAATCCTACATCTTGTATTTCGATCCACCTAGTTAGAAATAGTTAGGTGATAATTTTTTGGTGATAACACTAAGATGTGCATCGAGGAGGAATAAAATTTGAGGTCATTGAGATTTTGTAGAATCTCTGTCAAGTAATTTTCTAGGTTACCCTAATGGGCCTTAGCCCAAGTGTGATAGATCCTATTCAACTTAATGAGATTATCTTCGAATTGTTCCATCTATGTAAGACCCTTCTGAGCTGACAAATGCTTCCAAATGGATTGAATGAGTACACAACAATCTTCCTTTTGAATCCATCTTGGGTTGAAATGGAATGAATACAAATTTGACTTTCCCATGTACTTGAATTGTAGAATAATGGGCCAATGTTTTGAAATGAATTTTGAATCAACAATAGATTTTATGGTGAGACTCAAATTCCATAGCCCTTATCAAATAGGAAAATGATCAATTCATTTTACAACTTAATTTCCATCAAATTCCCCATTGATCTAAGTGGGAAGATTCTTAATGGTTTCAATATCATTAATATTTTGTCTGGAGAGAAATTCCTAACCCTGTGGGTCTGGACGCGGGCTAGACCCACAAAATTTCCTCAAGGAACTAAAAAAATTAAGATCACTTCCCATGATTGTAAATGGGTCATCAAATGAACCTGTTAGACCAAGTCATCCAAGTATGTTGGATGATTAGTATATGGACAATAAATATTTAACGAAGATAGTCAAAATTAATTTCCATGAATCTGAGTTTGAGGAGAATGGATGGGAAAACAAAAGAAGACAAAATCTTCTGAGCCCCTCAATAATTATTTTGACTTTGTCATCATGGCATATTGTCTATTGTATTAATTCAACATCATGCTTATGAATAGAAAGCAACCTTTTGAGGGCTAATATCTTGTAGGCTCCCCTAACCCATTGTCATTAAAGGAGAGGAGGTTCATTTCAAGGATGATTTTGGGGCTCTAGCTACTTTAAGGGCCTTGGAAATTGTCTTTTTTTTTCCTTTTTTATCTCAATAAAACCACTTTCTTGGGCTTTGTGAAGCTTGGATGTGCAACCAACCTACTTAGAAATAAATAAGTCTGGTGCTAAAGCACCAGAAGAATGTGGAGGCTTGGAAGGATTATAACATGAGAAAAGGGCATATGAGGCTCTATACTATTAGGGTGAAGCAAAAGTCCAAGGTAGAGGGGAAGGAGGAGGGAGGGTACATGTAGAAGGGATAAGGGAGAGGGGAGGAGGAGAAATAAGGGAAGAAAGTATCGAAGGGAGATGAGGAGAAGTGAGGTGAGAAAAGGGAAGATAGATGGGGGATATTAGAGAGGGAAAAGAGAGGGAGAAGGGAAAAGAGGGGATAGGGAGAGAAGAGGAGGAAAAAGGACAACGGTGAACAACAATACTTGTAGAAAACAAGAAGCCACCAACCATAGAAGCCAATCTTGTGAGATGACACATGTGAGGAGAGATAGACAAGAAGTTGAAGAGTTGTCACACTTCATAGTCACAAGTGATGTAACCAAACCTTTAGGAAGAGATGGGCCTCTATGAGAAGACTTGATTTCCGAAAGGGGGGAGAGAAGTATGACCCCTTGGGATGTAAATTAGTTGTGAGATGGCCAACTTCGTTATAGAGAAAACACTTGAAGGGAATCCTCCAATAATCAAATCTTTGGAGCCATTTTAAACCTTGAAATTCAATTTTGATATCTGCTAGGAGACACTCCTTTGGGTGAAATTTGACATGTATCCATGCCCAACAAATGTCAAGTTTAGATTCCCATCCTCAATCCAATCCAATGAATATTTCAATTTTGTTCCTGGTAGCTTTAGGAATGTATTCATTTGAAATCGGGAGGGGAAACATTGTGAGAATATCCCATGCCCTATTGGAATATGTGGAGTCCTTTAGGTATAGACCACCAGTTAAGAATGAGCCTTACTTTTCACAAAGAATAGGGAGCATCCATGATAGAACTGCAATCCTTTTCTGATTGAAAGATGAAGGTGATCCTGCCCCAAGGAAAAACATGATCGGAAGGGAGGTATTCAATACTTGGCTTCCACAAATATGAGAGTGACCACCCTAATCCAGAGATCTTGATAGGACTTATAGTGAAGCACCCAACTAGGGTGTTCCTAGAAGAATCTAGGCTCTTGGAGAGAGGGATGTTCTTTCCCACCACAAAAATTGTATGGTCATGTGTACGCCAGTAAGAGTGCATACTCCTCTTACTTATGAAGACATTAGGTATTCAATATGCCAAGGGATCCTTGTTAGGAAGGGTCCAAGAAGGCCTAAATTACATATGTTGAGTATAAAGAAAGATGGGAGAGGGAGAAGATGATAAATGATGATGAAACCAAACCAAGGGTCTAAAAATTTTGATCACCTAGTGGCCTCAACTTTGGAAGCATGTGGTTTATGAGCCCACAATTTCGGCTCCCTCACCTTCTATTTGCAACAACAAACTCATAACCTCTCCAATTTCCCAAATTATGAACATACCATCCTAGCCTGAATCACATATAGAGGACTAACATAATATTCCTCAATTCCTTCAATATTCTCCTTGGTGCACCCACACTCCATTTTGGCAAATGTCCTTCCTTGATGTCGAGGGGGTTGGGAATAGTCCTCCCTTTCCTTTTTTTAGTGATTGACCCTATCTACCTCGAGGCCTAACCACTTCAATTCTTGACCCCATGGGTCAATCCTTAGGTCGACGGTTAGTCTCAACTTCTTTCTCTATGACTTGTCTTGACTATAGCAGGGCCCGACTAGCCAATTGGGCCCCACTCTAGTTGGGGTTCAAGCTAGTCAGCTCCTTTTCAACATTCACTTTGCACTGTGGCCTGGCCATGTGGGCCCTAACTTCATTTCTTGTTTTGACTACCGTTGACCAATTTCCAACACCATATTTTATTCACTTTAGAAATCTACATTTATGCCACTTCACAGCATCATCTCTACACAATCTCAATGGTGCATTTTAATGATGCCTCACTCAACCTTCTTAAGAAATTCTAGTCTATCCTTGGTGTGAAATTTATTCTATCTTATTTTAATAGTACCAATAAGTTCTTTCTTTATTTGATTGATTTCATTTCCTAAAGAATCATTGAGATTGCCCTCAATCTCCATCAAGTCCTTTTGTAGGTTATCTTAATGGGCCTTGGACCAACTGCGATAGATCGCTTTCAAGTTAACAATATTATTTTTAAATTATTCCATGTACGTAAGATCCTTCTCGAGTGACAAATTCTTCCAAGAGGATTGAATGAGTACACAATAATCTTCCTTCTTAATCCATATTAGGTTGAAATGGAACGAAAATGAATTCGAATTTCCCCTTGACTTGAACTCTAGAAGAATAAGCCAATAGAATGAAATGCATCTTGATTCAATAGTGGATTTGATGGCAAGACTAGAATTCTAAAGGCATTCTAAAATGGGAAAATGATCAAGTTGTTTTAGAACTTCATTGCCTTCAAATTTTCCATTTCTCTACGTGGGAATAATCTTAATGGGTTTAATAACATTAATATTGTGGCTATAGAGAAATTCCAAAACCTATGGGTTTGGGCACAGGATGGACCCCCAAACTTCCATCAAGGAAGTGACAAATTAAGATCACTTCCCACAACTGTGAATGGTCCTCAAATGCACCTATTAGAGCCAAGTCCTCTCAATATGTTGGATGATCGATATATGGACTGTAAATATTTAACCAAGATATGTAAATATAAATTTCCATGAATTTGAGTTTGAGAAGAATGGATGGGAAGACAAAAGAATATGAAATCTCCAGACAATTAGGGCTTCATAGAGTGATATGGTTTCCTAAATTTCTATAGGTGTCCAAGTGACAAAAAGGCTAAGACTTTAAAAGCCTCTCAATAATCCTTTTGACTCTATCACTAGGGCATATAGTTTCTTGTATTAATACAACATCATGCTTATGAATATAAAGAAACCTTTTGAGGGCTAATATCTTACAGACACCCCTAACCCACGAGCATTAAAGGAGAGGAGGTTCATTTCAATAATGATACAGGGACTCTACTGACTTTAAGGGAATTAGTAATGCGGATTTGTTTCCTTTTTTTATCTCAAGAAAATCACTTGAGATTTTTGAAGGTTGGACATGTAGCCAACCTAGTTAGAAACAAGTAAGTCAGGTGCTAAAGTGTTGGGCGTGTTGAGCTAATTTATTAACACAAGTATTCATCATCATCCAGGTTTGTAAAACTTGGAGGCAAGTCCACAATATATGGATATCAGGTATAGCCAAGCTTAGAAGATGAATTTTGAAGAAGTAACGAAGTACATATTACAAATATAAACCTATATTAACAATTTCTAACTCACTTTTGCAATGTAAGAAAGATGAATTGGCTTTTAATTTAAGAGATCCATTTGTGTCCTTCTCACTCAATTATCACTTAATGAATAGAAACCAGAAATAATGAATTAACAATAGCTTAAGATGCATAAATAAACAATGAAGGAGACTCTTAACTTAAGAGATATTTGATCATTTTTCATCACAATTCATTCATTATTATGCTATCATTGGAAAACTGAAAGTACAAAAGAAAAACTGCTTGCATGTAACAAAGAAGAATTCTAGTATTGATCTATCAATTCAATAGAAGGAGAATTCAACTTCAACACTTTGTAGTCGCATCTTAATAAAATGATAGACAAACTAAAATTCAAAACTATAAATCATCACACATGAATTCATAAGAAAATCTGAAATAAAGCAACTAAACATATTCTAAAGTAACCAGTTCATGAAAATTAAGCTAATCTAACAATTAAGTGTACTTAGATTGGAGTGGGGGCCCTCCACCGTTGCCTTGCACACGTAAGGTTGCTATAAAATGCGAAAAATTTAGTCATTCATCCACATCAATGAACATCAAAATGAAATTAGAGCATGTTCTTCAAATTAATCTTCAAAATCCAAATGTCTGAGCATAAAGTTATACAAAAATTTCATATCATAAGCCTTCAAAGTCTTGGCTTAAATAGAAGTTTATGAAACAAACTGATATAAAGTATCTCTAACAATGATATCTATTGATATCCATCTACCTAAGTAAAAATCATTCAATCCATCCCAAGAAATATGGACAATCCCATGAAATCACAAAACTGCCCTATTTCCTAGGGATAGTCATGTTTGACCAGCCTTGACTGGGCCTAATAAAGCTTGTTTTGACCAAACCAAGTGGAAATAGTTCAATCCTACTTCCCAATATTTCCATCCATGCATCTAACTCGAGCCCAAGTGTCCTGCAAGCATGTCATCCACATAGCTATTACAAGAATTTTTGATTCTGTCAAAATTTGCACTTAAAATCAAATTTTCATAAGAACTTTAGAAATTGCAAAATAAAAATTAAATACCTGAATATGCATGAAATACATCAATATGGTATGGATATAATGGAAAATAGATGGAAAATATAAGGATTAAGTAAGTTTCCTCAAGCAAAAATAGACCAAAACTGAGGGCCAACATCTCCCCCTTGTTGATCATCAAGCATGTCCTCATGCTTGCTGCTTCCTTTTGGATCTTCTTACCCCTATTGTGCATATTGTTCCAGAACTTGATGCCTCTTGTTGTGCTACTTCTAACAAATAGTCAATCCCTGTTTCATGTTCTTCTCTATACAAAGTAGCCTTAACCTTTTGTTTTTCATATTTACCTTTCCACATGTTCTTTTCCTTGAGCCATTTGAATGCATGCTCGCGAATTAGATCATTCTTCCTCTTTAATTTTTCTATTTCTTCAGTTAACTTTTCATTCTTTTTAACCAACTTTGCATTGTTCTTTTACTTGCTATGTTTTCCTTTTTCAAATTCTTTTCCAAAATCTTGCTTATTTCAAGTTGGTCTGTTAATTTTCTAATTTTACTCAAGTGTAATTCATTTTCAAGCTCCTGTGTGCTCTTCACAAATGATGTTGCTACCACATCATCAAAATAGGAATGTTTCTCTAAAGCTTCTTTCTCAATAATATCCTCTGGTTGTTTCTCTATTGAACATGTGTCCACAATTTGCACTTCCTTGTCCCTACTACTTGTTTCAACTAGGCTCTTCTTCCTAAACCTCCTAGGAATGGACATGATGGATGTTTCATTTTCAATCATGACTATGTTGGTTTGCTTCTTAGCTCTAGTTCTGGGATAAAAAGGAGAACTCATCATACCCCTGGTTTCCTGCTCTACTTTGTTTTGTTCCTCAATGACCTACTCCTCATACTAGTTTTGGTTCAAAAAATCTCTCCAAATCATCCCCTCAGTTTTTACCTAATATTCTACCAAAACGTTTATCAACCCCTAATGATAAACTTGTGCTTCTTTTAGCTTGTTTTCATTTTGACTTATTCTATCATATTTAGGAGGCTTCGAAAGAGGAAATATGGTAGGTTTATCTTGACCTCTTCTTTAATGTGTTGAAGGAGTCTAATATGATACAGATGTGCCACACTATATCTCCAATCACAAGTGAGGAAATTTTGAATAATCAAAACCAATTCTCCCCATGGTACATTGAACCATTCCCTGGGTATACCTTTGGCTTTGTTGAAGGTTCGCTTTCTATTTTTCTCCAGGAAGAAAGTCCATGCTTTCTCCTTGAAATGAAAACCCTTATGATAATTTTCTCTTATCATTGGAAGGTCCAATGTGTTGGGTGTAGAGCCAGATTATCTTCTATATTCAAAAGTACTGCCACATTGGACCCCAGTTCAAAATGGGGGCGGCAACGCCGCCTATAAAATATTCACTGCAGGGGGGTCCAGGGGGGGTGGTTGCGACCTTTGGGAGGCCCCCCCCTGGTGGGGGGTTTCGGGGGCAGCGCCCCCGAAGATAAAAACAGCTGTAAAATTGCCTTGTAAAAGTATAGTAATTTCTAGTCAATCTGAGTTGTTCATTAGGCGGATTATCTAATGGTAGAAATTATGTTTAGTTTAGGGTTTTTTTCCCTAGAAGGCAACCCCTCTCTTTGTATGAGGGCATTGTATTTGAGGCTGTGAAGATAGATGTGTATTCAGTGTGAGCGAGAAACAGAGAGGTGAGACTATGAGAGAAGACAGAGGATATTACAGCGGATTTTGTTGTAGGTTGTGTCCTTCATTTTGTTGGATAATAGTAAAAGGAAGGACTGGCTGTTCGGGGTGGACGTAGCCCAAACTGGGTGAACCACGTATATCTGTGTCTCTCTTGTTTTGTGCGTTTTCTATGTTTATATTTCTGCAATATTTTATGTGTTCCATTGCTTCGTAATATATAATATTCTAACAACTGGTATCAGAGCCGAAGGCCTATTTGGCTGATAAACTCGTAGGAAAGAAGGGTTCCTAGTTCGAGTTGGAGCAATGGTGGAAAATGGTCAAGTTTAGGGTCGAGAAATTTAAT
The DNA here is from genome assembly GCA_000404065.3 of Pinus taeda. Classification (NCBI taxonomy): domain Eukaryota; kingdom Viridiplantae; phylum Streptophyta; class Pinopsida; order Pinales; family Pinaceae; genus Pinus; species Pinus taeda. Next base: position 194,159 of record APFE030308507.1, on the reverse strand, counting down.
GGCCAAAACTTCTCGCTGTGGAAGATGCAGATGGAATATTATCTGTATCAGAAAGATATATACCTAGCATTGGGATGAAAATCAAAGAAGCCGACGGATATGGAAGATGAAGAATGGAACCTTCTTGAAAGAAAGGCACTTAGAACAATACGGCTGTGCCTTCCAGCGTCGTTCACCTTCAACATTTCGAAGGAAACAATGACAGAGGGTTTGATTAAGGCGTTGGAGAAACTATATGAAAAACCCTCGGCCTCAAACAAGGTATTTCTTATGAAATAGTTATTTAATATGAAGATGTCAGAAGGTGGATCTGGTGTAGATCATTTAAATGATTTTAATATTGTTACAAGTCAGTTATGTTCTGTAGGGCTAAACTTTGATGATGAAGTTAGAGCTCTGTTATTCTTGTGCTCATTACCAGAAGGTTGGAATGGTTTGGTAATGGCCATTAGTAACTTCGTTTTTGGATCTAGTACTTTAAAGTTTGATGATGTTGTCGGTGCTATCCTTAGCGAGGAAATGCAACGGAAAAGCTCGGGTGAGACATTGGTAAATGCTTTGAGTGCAGAGTCTAGAGGAAGAAAAATGGAAAATGAAAGAGCTCAGGATATCGCAGTAAATCAGGGAAAGGTAGATCCAAGTCCAAATCGGGGATAGTGTGCTAGAAATGCGGAAAGAAAGGACACCTAAAGAAAGATTGTAGATCTCGGAAGGGAAAAGAAGGAGATTCATAGCAAGAAAAAAATCATGAAGCAAATGTGACAGGTGAGGTGTTACAAGATGCTTTGATTCTTTCTTTCGAAAATATTACTGATTCCTGGGTGGCAGATTCAGGGGCCTCATTCCATGCCACACCTGATAAGAAATACTTTCATGACTATGTCCAAGGAGATTTTGGACTAGTTCATTTGGGTGATGATAAATCCTGTAAAATTGTTGGAGTGTGTAAGGTTCTTGTAAAACAGAAGAATGGAAACCAATGGCTACTAAAGGAGGTAAGGCATGTTCCAGATCTAAAGAAAAATCTGATTTCAACAGGGCAGTTAGGCGGTGAAGGTTGTGTGACATCTTTCACAGATAAAGCTTGGAAGGTCACCAAAGGAGCCCTGGTAATAGCAAAAGGCGAAAAGGTTGGTACACTGTATTTATGCAATGGTATTTCTAACTCTGTTAATGCTTTAACATCCAAAGGAGTAGATGCAGCACTATGGCATCATAGGCTTGGACACATGAGTGAAAAAGGCATGAAGATTCTTCACTCAAGGAATTTGTTGTTGGGTTTGAAGAACGTTGATTTGGATTTCTGTGAGAATTGCATTTATGGAAAATAGAAGAGAGTTAGATTTCTCAGAGTTGGGAAAGAAAAGAAGAATGAAAAATTGGAGCTTGTAGATGTATGGGGACCTGCTTAGGTATCATCTCTCGGTGGCTCTCATTATTATGTTACTTTTATTGATGATGCAACTAGAAAACTTGGATTTATTGTATTAAGAATAAATCTGATGTATTTGATACTTTCAAGAAATGGAAAGCTTTGGTTGAGATTGAGACAGGAAAGAAATTGAAGTGTCTTATATCAGACAATGGAGGTGAATATTGCAGCAAAGAGTTTGATAGGTACTGTTCAGAGCATGGAATTCGCAGAGAGAAGACAGTTCCAAGAACACCACAAGAAAATGGCGTGTCAGAAAGGATGAAC
>APFE030308507.1:164615-186383 GCA_000404065.3 Pinus taeda | reverse complement strand
CTAGAGTACTAGAAGGTACATGGCTATGTTGTTCCATTACTTCCAGTTTTGTCTCTTGTATCATTTGTTTCATAAATTATTCTTTGATGATAGGCTTATTGTAAACTTTAAGCCTATGTCCATTTACCAAAAATGATGTAGATTCTTGATCGATTGTTTTGATTTGAATAGCTCCATTGTCAAAGATTTCCTGTATCTCATATGGCCCTAACCAATGTGTTGTGAACTTGGCCTTGAAATCTTTGAATTTGGAGTCAAACAGTAATGCCTAGTATCCTTTGTTGAATTTTTTGTTCTTGATGATTCTGTACTGCCATTTCATTATTTGCTATTGTACCAATGTTGTGTGTTCTATTTCATGCTGTCGATGTTCATCTAGTCAGTTTAATTCCACTATCCATTGTTGTTGTGCTTCAGACAATTCTAGTCCTAGTTCAGCTGCCAACTTAAATGTGTGTATCTAAAACTCTATGGGCAGTACGACTTCTTTTCCATACAGTAACTGGTATGGACTAAACCCAGTTGTGTTTTTCCATGTTATTCTGTATGCCCATAGTGCATCTCTTAACTTTGCTAACCAATCCTTCCTATTTAGCTGTAATGTTTTTGTCATTATGTTTTCTAGGACTTTATTTGTTGCTTCCACTTGTTTGTTTTCCTGAGGATGATACAGTGTTGATTTCCCGTGCTTTATCTTATACTTTTCTATAAGATCCTCAACAACTTTTGAATTGAATTGTGCCCCCCGATCAGTTACAATCTGTCTAGGCATGCCAAATCTCACAAATATTTCCTCAAAGAGGAAGGTGACCACTATATTTTATGTTGCCTTTGTGACTGCTTTTGCTTCCACCCATTTAGTGACATAATTTGTACATACCAAGATGTATTTCTTTCCATTTGATGGTGGATTTATTGGTCCCACAAAATCTAGAGCCCGTTGCTTGAATGGTTCTATTAGAACTTGTGGTTTAAGTTGTATCTCATCTGATACTATTGGTCTATCTATTCTTTGGCAACTGCCACATCTCCTGACATAAGCCTTTAAGTCTTTGAAGATTGCTGGCCAATAGTAGCCCAATTGCAGCACCTTATAGTTTGTTTGCTTTTCTGTAAAATGCCCACCTCATGGTTCATGATAACATGCTTTCAAGATTTCTAATATCTCATCTTCTCTCACACATTTTCTTATTATTAAATAAAAACAAATATAAAATAGATCGCCATTTACCCAACTATATTTAGAGCTTTCTCTAATGATCTTTTGTTTTTGTTTCTTTGAAAACTGAGTTGGAAATTTTCCATAGGATAAATAGTTTTCTATGTCTGCAAACCATGGTGTTTTTACTATTATTACAAACAAATTTTCATCGAGAAAGTTATCTGCAATAAGATTTGGATCATTGGGTGTATGTAATCTTAAAAGAAAATCGGCCACTTGATTGTCTTTCCCTGGTCGATCTTGAATTGTAATGTTAAATTTTTGCATTAATAGAAAACATCTTGTTATTCTTCCATTTGTGATTTATTTATTCATTAAGTATTTGATTACTGAATGGTTTGTATCAATGAATACTTGGTATCCTGTTATGTAATGCCTGAATTTGTTAACTGCATGTACTACAACTAACATTTCTTTTTCTATGACTATGTAGTTCAATTCTGCTAGTGTTAACTTTTTATTTATGAAGTATATAACATATTGAATAGGTTTTCCTTCTGTCCAAGTGATGCACCTATAGCAGTATCAAATGCATCAGTTGCAATGTCAAATGGCAAAGACCAGTTTGGTCCATGAAGAATAGGCGCAATTGATAATTTTTCCTTCATTTTTTGAAATGCATTTTGACAATGATTTCTCCACTGTAATTCAGCGTGCTTTTCTAGTAACTTGAATAGAGGTTGTGCTATCTTGCTAAAGTTTTCTATAAATCATCTATAATAGCCTGCATAACCCAAGAAACTCCTTACCTCCTTTTGAGTTGTAGGTGGCATTAAATTCACATTGACTTGTATTTTAGCTAGATCCACTTTAATTCTTGATGAGGATATATGGTGTCCCGAAACTATGCCTTCAGTCAACATCATGTAGTGTTTTTCATTACTTAGGGACAAATTTGTTTCTATGCATTGTTTTAAAACATTTTCAAGATTTTTAAAGCAATCATCATATGTGTTTCCATATACTGCCAAATCATCCATATAGACTTCTACACATTCATGGATTAGATCAGCAAATATTGCAAGCATTGCTCTTTGGAATGTTGCAGGTGCATTACATAGTTAAAATGGAAAAACATTATATGCATATGTTCCCCATGGGCAAGTAAATGTTGTTTTGTCTTGGTCTTTTGTTGCTATTCTAATTTGATTATACCCACTAAACCCATTTAGGAAAGAGAAAAATTTCTTCCCAGCTAATCAGTCTAGAACCTGGTCAATTAATGGTAGTGCAAAATGATATTTTAATGTTTCTTTATTCAATTCCCAGTAGTCCACACATATTCTCCACTTCCCATTTTTATTTGGCACAATCACCAATGGAGAAACCCATTGACTAACTGAAATAGGATAGATGAACCCAACTTTTAGTAGTTTCTGCGGTTCTTCCTTTGCTATTTCTTTCATCATGGGATTCATTCATCTTTGATGTTGTCTTACTAGTTTAATCTATTCATCTCTATAGATGTGGTGAGTACATGTGTTGGGATGAATTCCTTGCATATCTGTATAATCCCAGGCAAAATATTTTGAATATTTTTGTAGCAATGCTATTACTTCTTGCTCTTGTGACAATTGTAAATGGTTACCAATGTTCAAATGTTTTCCAAGATATATCTCAATTTTTTTTGTTGTTGAATTGCTAATTGTGTTTAAAGGAAAAATGTTTGTAAAGGATTCTTGCAAGGATTGGATTGTACAAGTTTCCTGAAAACATTGATTCAAAAGATTACTTGCAGCTTCATATTGAATTTCTCTAAGCTGCTCTGAAATATTTGGTTCTGAGATGGAAAGATCCATTAAATCTTCATTCTCTTCTTCTTCTCTAAGATGAAAGACTTGATTGATACTTATAAATGATTTGGTTTGTTTTTATTATTTTTCTTCAAGCATTGATTCTAAAGAAGGTGTTTGTACAGGAGAATAAAGTGCAATGTGTTTCCTCTCATCTCCATGTGCAATAATCATACTTCTAGATCTACATCCTATAAAGGCATAAACAGTGGCTAACCATGGTCTGCCTAAGGTTAGGGGATGTCCTCCCAAATTTGTTTTTGGCTACAAGATGAGGAAGTCAACAGGATACTCCCATGAATCCAAAGAGACAATAATGTCTTCTAGTATTCCTTCTGGTACAAGTTTAGATGTATTTACTAACTCTAGGATTGTAGAAGTAGATCTAATGTTGTTTAAATGCATATACTTCATTGTCTCCATAGTCATTACATTTATAGCAGCTCCCAAATCTATCAATGTGTTTGGAACTAAAAAGTTATTTATTGAAATAGTAACCATAGGGATACCAGGATCAATATATTTTTCTATTGTTGTTTTTGTAGACGTGAGGCTTGGTAATTTTCCAATGACTTGGATTTTAGTAGGATCCTTATTCTTTTTACCAGTTTTCTTGATACATAATTCCTTTATTGTTTTAGCATATATTGGTATTTCTTTGATTGCTTTCAGTAAGGGAATTTTTATATAAGCATTTTTCAATTCATCCAAAATGTCAAATTCAAGAAGGTTCATTTCAATTTGCAACTCTACTAACCTCTTAGGATAAGGTGGTGTTTGAGTTATAATAGTTTTTCCTTTCTGAATTTGTTTTTCTGAATGTGATGTTTCAGGTTGTTCTCCTTGCTCATTTGGTTCGTCTATGATCAGAGGAGAATCATTTTTAAGAACCTTTCCAGACCTTAAATAGACATCGTTTATGGGAAGAATAGAATATGTTGCAAAATATGCCACTTCTTCAACATTGTATGCAAGTTTATCCATTTTATTTCTTGGATTTGCCACTCACTGTGCTAGTAATTGAATTGGTTTGGGTTTGTTTGAAGGTAGTTGTAACTCCTATGGTTATGTTAGTAGTGGTGGAAAATTTTGTTGTGGAAATGGCATGGATAATGGATATGCACAATTCTGTTGCTGAAATCTCATGGATTGTGGATATTGTTGGTATGGAAATGGTTGTTGATAGTGTTGCTGCTATTGTTGCTGGTATTGTTGATGTAGCTGATTTCCACAACCATATCACCTCCAACCTTATGTAGGTAGGTTTTAATATTGTTGTGGAGGCCAAGCTTGCTATGGCATTGGAGTATTCCAAGAATTTTTAGGTGGATATTGATTGTTTTGCTGAGGGAGTTGTAGATTTTGTTGAGGAATCCTTGGTTGCCTAGGTCTTCTTGGTGCCACATAGTAGAAACCTTTTGTTCCATGCACTTCTTCCATTGGATTCATTTTCAATTCCTTCAACCTTAGACATTTTCCTATTGAATGATTTTCTGTACAAAGACCACACACTTGAACACTATCCAAAGGACATTCTCTAAATGCATGTTTCTTTCTGCGTTTGGGACAAAAGATTGCTAAAATTTGTTCTTGTTCTTCTTTCTTTTTCTTTGCTTTTAGAACATCTACTTGTGTCCCTAATGTACTTAGGAGATCAGTTTTGAAGTTTTCTAGAAAGCTTCCTATCTTTGCTCTTGTTACTCCTCTTGCTGTTGATTTTTCTGCTTTTGAACTAACATCTCTCCTTCCAGTTTTTGATCTTCCTCTAGAATATTTTTGACATAAATCTACAATTTCATTAAATGTCAAGTTTGAAATGTCACCCTTGACCATTACATTTATAATATCAAGGTATTCATCTCTTATACATTTCAGAAAGGTTATTCGAATGGTGTGTTGGTTTAGAGAGTGTTGTTTATATTTTTGTAGATTATATGCAAATATTTCTAAGTATTCTTCTATACTCTCGTCTTCTTGTTGTGTCATTATAAAAACATCCTCTTTTAAGTCCCTAGGCCTACAATATGTTTGATATTTATTAAGAAATATCGATTTCATTTTATCCCAAGAAGCTATTGTTTGCTCTCCTAAACCCATGAATGATTTTAAGGTTGTTGCTTTCAATGTAGCAGGAAAGAGACAAAGTTTGTGTATGTCATCGGTGTACCCATAAGTTCTACACAACATATCAAATTCAAACATAAAGGAATCAGGATCTTCTGTTGACATTCCATAAAAATTTGGCAATACAGATAGTGGAATATTTTTCATTTTTACATCTTCTCCTAATACTGCACTTGTATCCAATATTGGAATGCCAAAAGTAGTTTCCTGATCACCACCATATTTTTGTCTTTTCCTATCATCTTCTCCTTTCCTATCATTTTATCTTTTTCCCTCTTCCTCACTGTGTCTTCTCCACTCTCCTTGTTGTCTTTCATATTCAAGTCTTTGTTTAGGAGTAAGAATAACAGATCCATGTCCCTCTTCTGCCATAGCCTCAATTGTTTCAATGTCAACTTGAGGCTCAAGTTGTTCAAAAATGGGTTGATCTATGGATTCAAAAATGGGTTGTTTTTCTTTAATAATTTCTTTTTTTTCCTAAAGTAGGTGTTGTTGTTGAAGGTTGTTTTCTTTTCACCTCCCAGGCTAACAAAGTTTTCCCTTCAATTAAAGTTAATCTTTGTGTTGTTCTTTGTTTTTATTCCAATTCCTTGATTTTTGGTTTACCATCAACTGGTGTTGTTAGCTTTGATGCTCCTACTTCTATTGATGGGGCGTTTTGCTTAATAAATCTACCTTGAGAAGAGTAATGCAAAGAAAGAAGCATAACCCAAAGAAATGTATCTTAACTAATTTTTTAATTTTTGTTTTATTAAATTTTTATTGTTTTTGTTTATCTTTTTGTTTTACTATGTTGATAATTGCCTCCTTCACAATAGCACCAAAATGTTGAGCTAATTTATTAACACAAATTAACATAAGTATTAATTATCAATCCAGGTTTGTAAAACTTGGAGGCAAGTCCATAGTATATGGATATCAGGTATAGCCAAGATTAGGAGATGAATTTTGAAGACATAAAGAAGTACCTATTACAAATATAAGCCTATATTAATAATTTATAACTCACTTTTGCAATGTAAGAAAGATGAAGTGGCTCTTAACTTAAGAGATCCATTTGTGTCCTTCTCTCTCAATTATCACTTAATGAATAGAAATCAGAAATCATGAATTAACAATAGCTTAAGATGCATAAATTAACAATGAAGGAGACTCTTAACTTAAGATATATTTGGGAATTTTTTATCACAATTCATTCATCATCATGCTATCATTGGAAAACCGGAAGTACATAAGAAAAACTACTTGCATGTAATAAAGAAGAATTCTAGTATTGATCTATCAACTCCATAGAAGGAGAATTCAACTTGAACACTTTGTTGTCCCATCTTACTAAAATGATAAACAAACTAGAATTCAAAAATATAAATCATCACACATCAATTCATAACAAAATCTGAAACAAAGCAAATAAACATATTCTAAAGTAACAAGTTCATGAAAGTTAAGCTAATCTACCAATGAAGTGTACATAGCTTGGAGTGGGGGCCCTCCACCCTTGCCTTACACACTTGAGGTTCCTATCAACTGCTGAAACATCAGTCACTCATCCACATCAATGAACAACAAAATGAAAGTAGAATATGTTCTTCAAATTAATCTCCAAAATGCAAATGTCTCGGCAAAAAATTATACAAAAATTACATATCATAAACCATCAAAGTCTTGGCTTAAATAGAAGTTTATGAAACAAACTGATCTAAAGTCTCTCTAAAAATCATATCTATTCATATATATCTATCTAAGTCAAATTTATTCAATCCATCCCAAGAAATATGGAAAATCCCATGAAATCACAAAACTACCCTATTTCCTAGGGATTTTCTGGGTGGCTAGTCATGTTTGACCAGCCTTGACCCGTCCTAATAAAGCTTGTTTTTACTGAACCAAGTGGAATTAGTTTAGTCCTAGTTCCCAAGCTTTCCATCCATGTATCTAACTCAAGCCCAAGTGTCCTGCAAACATGTCATCCACATAGCTATTACGAGAATTTCTGATTCTGTCAAAATTTGTACTTGAAACCAAATTTTCATAAAAACATTAGAAATTGCAAAATTAAAATTAAATACCCAAATATTCATGAAATACATCAAAATGGGATGGATATAATGGAAAATATAAGGATTAAGTAACTTTCCTTAAGCAAAAATAGTCCAAAACTGAGGGCAAATAGGGCGCAACCCAACTTGGTTCAAGTTTTGGGTCAAAGACTCCTCATTGTAAGGAGTGGAGCACACAGAGCTGACAAACTATATTCATCACACAGTGTTTTAGGGGCTTTGGGGTGGGTCAAAACCCATTATTTTGTAATGGGGAGTGGGTTTTATTCATTTTTTCATCGGATCCATAGCATGTGGACCATTGTTTTGAAGTATCGAAACCTATATAAGGATATGTAATAACTTTTTGCATAGAATAGAATCATAAATGTCATGAGGAGATCATGAATGAATTGATTATTTGTATCTATAGTCAGTATTTTTTGGAAAGGCTCCACAGTTGAGTGTGTGGAGAACTTGAAGAGTCTACAACTGAGTGCGCAAACCATCTACATCTAGGTGCACAAGTCAAGGAAGTGCATGTATTGAATATCCTTATTAATAAAAAAGAAGTTTTAGAAAAGTATTGCGAATATTTTTTTGTTGATTCTTTGTTGTTAGTGATATCATTATGCATTTTTTATTGAATTATGTTAAAGAGTACATGTTATGCTTTTTTTTGTTATGCCTATGCATTAAGTACCAATCCGTAAGATTAACCATCAGCATGAAGTTATTCATGTATGCGAAGTTGTAGGAATATATAAGAAATAAGTGAACACACAGAGGCAAAAATGCAAATATCCCTCTTGCTGTAGAAACTTGGTTTTGTAACCTCCCATAATCTCTTCGGGTAAGACTAAGATATGCTCACAAGTCATTGCCAAGACGGCTAGTGGTTGACGGTCTCTTTGGTGCACAATACACTGTTAACCAATGTCAATCCCCTTTAAATCAACATAAAGCACCAGAAGAATGTGGAGGCTCAAAAGGACTAGAACATGAGCGAAGAACATAGGAGGCTTTATACACCTGGGAGGAAGCAAGAGTTAAGGGTGGGTGAAGTATAAGGGATGGGACATATAGAAGGGGGGAGATAGAGGGGAGGAGGGAAATAAGAGAAGAATGCATCAAAGGGAAACAAGGATATTTGAGGTGAGAAGGGGGAAGGTAATTGGGGGGATATTAGAGAGGGAAGAGGGGGAGGTGATAGGAAGGAGAGAGGAGGGCATAGGGAGAGAAGCAGAGGAGGAGGGGGAAAAACCATAATTGTGGAAATCATGAAGCCACCAACCACAAAAGCCAATGTTGTGAGACAACGCATGGGAGGAAAGCTAAACAAATAAGTTCGAGTGTTGTCACATTTGGTCATCATACAAGATCGACTCAAACCTTCAAGAAGAGATGATCCTCTATGAGCATACTTGATTTCCAAAAGAGAGCAGTTAAGGAAGACCCCTTGGGATGGGAACTCACCATGATATGGCCAACTTCATCATAAATAAAACACCTAAAGGGAATCCTCCAATAATCAATCCTTTAGAGCCATCTTAAACCTTGAAATTCAATTTCAATATCTTCAAGGAGACACTCCTTTGGGTGAAATTTGACCTTTATCTACACCTTAAAACAATCAACCTTAGATTCCCATCCTAGCTCCAATCCAATGAAGATGGAAATTTTGTTCTTACTATCTTTAGAAATGTCTTTGTTTAAAAGCAAGAGGGGAAATCTCAGGAAAATATCCCAAGCCCTAATAGAATCAATTGTTTCCTTTAGGTAGTTGAAATTAATAGACAACCACTTAACAATGAGCCCCACTTTTCCCCAAGAATAGGGAGCATCCATGATAGAATTGCAATCCTTTTCTGACCAAAAGATGAAGGTTATCCAACCCCAAGGAATAAAATGATAGGAAGGGACGTATCCTGTAACCACCCTCCTTCCACATTTACCCAAGCTAACTGATCTACCAGGGTAAACATGTGATGAAGAGTTACTATCATATGATTCAACTCCACAAGTACAGTTAAGGAAGTGGAATCGACAAACCAAAATAAAACTGGCCTTCTTCAGGAGAAATAGGAAGCCCAGAGGCTAACCAACCACTCCAAGTGCCCAACCCTTTAGTTAACATTCCTTTTGACTTAACTAGACCCCGAGTGGATCCTATGGAAAACCCTCCATGTGACTGAAATCGTCGAGTCTGTCCCATAAAAATGCCTCCATGGAACTCTAGTCTTTTTTAGGCAGTTATGTGCCAACACCCCCAAATTTTGAGCAACTTTTTTAGTGCTAAGAGTGAGGCCTCTTCCCAAAACTTGATGAAATTACCAGAAATGCTAAATAATAAGAAGAGAGTGCCTCTAATGTAAAACTTGATCACCAAGGACCTAACCTGAATGATCCTAACCATGACAGACATGGCAAGGCTAGGCAAAACCGCTATCAATCTAGGCAATCATCCATGCCAATGGTGGATCATAACAAATAAACCACACGAATTTGTCATGCATGCAAAAACTAGCAAGGAAAACATACATGAAATTTTGTACTTGTAAGCAAAACCTGTTGTAGTTGTTGATCTCATTGTCTTGTTGAACTTTCCTACTTTTCCTTTTCCTCATTGCTACAAATCCTAGGTATGCCACACTCCAAGGTTTATCCAAGAAAATTCTAAGTGTCCAAAAGTATGAGAGAGAGAAAATAGAAGAGAGAGATCCAATATTAAACTGACATGAGGTTGTGAATTGATCCTTAGAAGCCTTTTTATCATTGAGGCATGTCACACAACATTTTGTTGTTGTCCCTATACTCCTTGTTCCTTGATCCTAGAGGACTGCTACAATGAACCTCCCATGCTTTGACTTCATGAAGAAACTCCCACTATGTCTCACTTCATGAGCATATCAATTCCCTTTTGCACCATTTCCCCTAAAACTTCTGTTTTTCCTATTTTACAAGACCAGCACTAATGACCATTGTCTCCCCATGCTGATGTGCAGAGATTAGCACTACTCCTCATGATGACTGGAGCAACTAAGCTATGTTTCATTTGCGCTGGTCCTGTTATGGAAATTTTTTTAAACTAGGAGCTAAAGCTTCGAGGTCTAGAAGTTTTGTAACAGAATTATAGTAAATGGTTTAGTAGGATGGGGTTGAGGATGTCATTTTGGGCTCCTTTCCCCTATAATGATGGAACTACCTCAAGGGATAAGCCCTTCTCCCATGAGAAGAGGATCCATCTCCCATCCATTTTTCCTATATAAACCTCCCTTCTTCCCAAGCACAAGCTAGTGTTGATGTTGGTTTCAGGTACACCTGGTGCCTCATCACTTTACCATAATCCTGTATGGACATGAGGCACCAAGCCTACTTAAGGTTCTTTCATTAAGAACATGACTTCCCAACAGGTTGTTACCTCAGTCCTGATGCAACCCACCATTCCAAATACTCTTGTATCGTCAATCCCAGTTACCCATCAGGCACAATTGGCAGTTTCAAAGATTGTATCTATCATTTCCTCTGTCCTGCTACTCAGTGGCCACGTTGTGCCACCGCCTGTGGGGAAGAACTTGAATGTTTCTATGGTGTCAGGTGCCACTAATGTGCACAACTCACAAGCTCACATGATTGGTATAAACTAGCCTTCTTCTGGTATTATTTATAACCTTCTTGATCCTACTGCATCAGTCAATGTCCAGTACCAATAGGTTCAGAATCTTGTTGGTCCATCTGGATCGAGCAATGTTCAGTATCAACAGCCTTATGGGGTACAGGTCCAATACCAAAATCCTTATGTTCCATATGGTTCTCAAGGAATGGTTAATCAACCTTACACCCTCCAATCTGGGTAGTACATCTAGCCTGGCTATGTCGAGATTCAGTTTGGTAATTCCTGGACACTGTTCAAGTACCCTTGCAATAGCAAGGAAAACTTCTACAACAATAAGGGTAGCCTTTGTTATCACAAGTGAAACGTTTGTTGCAGTAAGGGCTCTCTAAACAATATTAAGGGAAAATGATCTAGCAACAAGGCCAACTACAACAACCACAAGGTCAATCCTTGCAACATTTGAAGCAAACTGCACAATAGCAAATGAAATATGCTCCACACACCTCTCAACCTATGTCCTCATAGGGCCAACGTCTGCAACCCTACGGGAAAATCTTGTAACTGCAAGGTCAACCCTTGCAACAGCGAAACCAACCAGGGTAGTAGCAACCCTTGTATACATATCAACAAGGTCAACGCTTGCAGGGGCAGGGTCAAGGTCAAGTCTTGCAGCAACAAGCTCAAAATCCTCATGTCCTAGGTCAACAGGTTCAGATTCCTGGCAGCCAAGGGCATCATGAACAAAATCCCTATGTCCAAGGTAAACAAGTGTATCAACCTTAAGCCCAAGGACTACATGTCCAAAACCTTCTTGTTTAGGGACAACATGTTCATCAGTCATATGTTCAAACACAACAAGTCCCATATCAATATGTCCAAGGTCAACATGCTCAAAAACCTTTTAACCCATACGTTGCTTATGAACAACCTATGGGTAGACAGTTCCAAGGTATTCAAGGTCAAAACCATCCCTATGGTCAAGGCATTTTGCAGGCAACCTCGAATGCCATATGGCCAAAATCCTTACTAGTAGGGATGGGCTCCTCCCTATTAGCCCGCTTATTGACCTGCCATGCCATTTAATGCCCAATTGCCATTCTTGGCTACACTCGAGTTGCCAGATGTATCTCGCCTTACAAATGATATGATCCTTCATTCACCGTACTGGCCTTTGGTGCTATCCAAGATACCAAGTGATTGCCCAAATTTGGATGGGAAAGCTCAAGAAGATCCTCAGGCCCACGTGATGACATATCACCTCTAGTGCTCGTCGAACTCGTACGTGGAAGATTCCATTTGTCTTTGTCTTTTCCAACGAACCCTCATGGGTGTCGCAATAAAGTGGTAGATCTAGTTACCTCAAAGTACTTACCATGACCTTAACTATTTAGCCATGTCTTTCCTCACGCATTTTTAGTTGCCAGCTGGCTATAAAACTGGAACCTATTTGCTCACATCGCTTAAGCAAGATACTATGACATACATCTCTCATCACATCCATGAATGGAGACATAGATGTCACCTAATCAAATTTGAGACTACTGATTAGTTGCCCACTGAATGGTTTACCAAATCATTTGTTTCCCCAATTGCTCACGATATAGCTATGGGTGAATGCGTCATTGAAGAGCAGGCCATCGCTTGTGCCCAGTACTTGGATCTATTTTACTTTCAGTCTAGCACTTTATATGAGTTATTACCGAATGCTTCGCAACAATCACCCGATCCCGCATCATCAAATTCACCAGTTGTTCCTCCCATTGATGGAGTTATTGGTTCAGTATCCTAGATGCTTGCTAAAAATTCTTTCAAATAGAAGTCGGCCTCAAATGCTAATCCTAATAATTCATCTCGTAGTCCACTTGGCCCTGGTAAAACCTCATAGGTCCACACTATCCATTTTACCGCAGAAAACAAATCTTTGAAAGGAAAGAAGAAAGGTAAAGGAAAAGCTAAAGCCAATGCCCTAGAACATGGTCCTCCCAAATCATTTGCTGGTGAATCTTCGCAATGGAAACCTAGGTATCCTTGCCTCATTTCTGAGGAAGATGATGACTACATTGAGGATTGTCCCTGATGATTCGAAGTTAGTTTCCTGCTCAAAGGGACCCTTGCTACCCTCAAAGAGTTGTTTCCGTCTCAGCAGACCCAAATTGTAGACCAACCCCAATATGCTGCCTCTAGATCTCAAGTGTTCATGATGAGTATGCCTATTAATGTGGCTACTAGGTCGAAAGACTATCAAAATCCTGCTCCAATAGCTGGGAAAGAGAAAGAAGTTGCACCTTCTTATTACACCCCGAGTTCTGGCCCTCTGCATATTGAGCGCCCTAACCCTGATTTCGCTATGCGACCGCCCTCTCGAGGTGTACTTCAGAAATCCTTGTATAATCCCAATGCTTGAGTTGCTCAGCACTACAATATTGTTGAGGATTTGGCTCAGGCACCATCAGCCATGTCGTCTCTTGAGGTACTCCAAATTTGCCCATTGCAGTGGAAATCTTTGATGTCAGCGATCAGGGTCATCGATCCCACTGATTCCAATTTTATATGTTTTGATCTACAAAGCCATGTTCCATGAATCCCTCATACGGTTTCCTTTCTTATTCAGGTAATCATCAATGAAAAGACCATCCACTGACTTGTCATCGATGAAGGTGCTTCCACCTGCATCATGTCAACCGTATGTTGGAAGGCTATTGGTTATCCTCCACTGAACCAATCTTCGAACACTTTGGAAGCTTTTGATGGGTGTGATTCGTGACCCTTCGGTGTCTTACGTAACCTTACCATCACCCTGGAAGGCAAGACAATAGAAGTCAAAGTAGAAATTGTTGATGCCAATCTCAATTATAATCATCTACTCGGCCGAAGTTGGACTCATGCTATGCATGCTGTGGCCTCCTATTTATTTTGCATGATTTGTTTTCCCCATTAAAGGAAGATTGTCACCGTCAACTAGCTATCTTTATTTTCTTCTTCCTTGGACATAAATGTTCCGTATGTCAAGCACACTAGTGCTCGCTATGAGAGTGTGGCGTTAGGTCTCTTCAAAGATTCTGCCTTAATAGGAATTTTTCGACTTCCACCTCCTCATCTTGCCTTTGTCAACATGATCTCGATCAAGTTTGATCCTTGGGTCATACATGCACCAGATCTTATTGATACCTAAGGTGAGGTTATGCCATTTAGTACTACCAAATTCAATTACGTGGAAATTATTTCGGTTTCGAACACTACATCCTCTGGTTCTTCCATCTAGTGAAGACCTCTTGGGATCCATGTTTGCATATGGTCCATGATCATATGATGAGGATAGTTCCTGGTCTTGTGTCAACCTCATTAAAAAGTGAAACAAAGGGTGTGACCATAGTTCCTTATCTTGTGACAAGCTAATTAAACAATGAAACAAGAGTCACGAGGATGGTTCCTTGTCTCGTGTCAACCTCGTTAAAAAATGAAACAACTCCCTTTTCCAAATTGAATATTTGATTAAGATATCGTAAAATCCCAATCGAGTCTTCCAAGATCTCGAGAGTGAACCTTTATTCCATCCATCCAGTTAATTGAAATGAAGCTCAGGGGGCATGTTCCTCAATTGAGCCATTATGCTGGGAGCATGCGAACTTATTCAAGCATAGTTTTTCATTTTGAGTTTGTGTAAACATGAAACCGAATCCAAGCAAAATTGGCCATGGTTCATGCTTGTGTAAAAATGAACCCATGCCTAATTTACATCTCGTGATTGTCATTTTTATTATCTAATTTCTACTAGATAATCCTCGGTTGTTTCATTCCATCGCCACCATCCCTTTTGGCTAATCATATGCTTTCACTTGGTTGTTTTTCCTTTCCTTAGGAACCATAGCAATGAGTGGTTTTATTAACCAACCTCTTGACAATTACATGTTTTGAGCAATTCCACCATTGTTGGAACCAGTTGCTACCCTTTATACCACTCGTTCCTCCAGGACGAGTCAAGTTTCAACTCTTTTCTCGACTCGTTACAATCATATGAAAATATTGTTGAATATTTTTTCCCTTTTTCAACTTGTTAAAGAGAATAAAAATGGGGGGTCCGCTTTTAACTCTTTTCCGACCCTCTAGAAGTGAAAAGATGGTTGATCCCTTGTTGCTTCAAACTCATTAACAGATGCAAAACATCATGCACCGGGTATAATTTTACCCCTTTTTCAAGATGGGAGGTACAATTTATGAAAAAAGTACTCCTTGACTGAAATTTTCAAGCAGTTCTCTCGAATATCATTTTCTACCTTTTCGGGCTTGAGAGACACAAATGTATGAAAAGGGATCATGTGGAGTTTCCTTTTACGTTTCCTTTTCAAACTCTCTAAACACGAAAAAGATATCGAGTTACAGCGTTGTCGGACTCGTTAAATATCAAAAGACATCGGATTCATCACCATGACAAATATGAGCTTCTCCTTCCTAGGGCTCGTTAAACTTACTAAGTCAGATTCATCCGAAGGATGAACTTATAGTGAAAGCATATGCTATCCCCTTCAAGCTTGTGATTAAAAAATAATTGGGGTACCTACCAGAAAGGTGGGGGAAAATTTCGAAATCTATCAGTTGTGTCAGCAACTCACTCTTGAACATGAAACATTCTGCTTCATGTCAGTTTGGGATATCCTCCTTTTTATTGTTGATCTCCCTGGGTTGGGGCATTCATTTTTGTCTTCCATTTTATCTCTGCCATTTCATCATGAACACTGATCCTATGGATCCAAAAGCTTCCAAATTTCCATTTGTGTCACCGATATGTTCAAGAGTTGTCCTTCTGCAGTTACACTTACCTCTGATTCTCTATATCATCCAAAATCACTTTTCATCCTCTCGTCTCATGTCAATGATGTGGGATTCATTATGGCCCTCCTTCAACATGGTTGCTTTCCATCGACTTCAACTCATTATCCAGGAAGTTTACCGAGAGACTACCTTCCAGTACCTTAGAGATTGCATGCCCTAATGGAAAGTTCTTTGCACTCGACAAAAATTTCACATCAATGGCTTTCGATTGAGTGATTTCATGGGTGCTTGACTTTAGTTCCTCTATTCACATTTTGTGGATTGTGTTGATAGTACCTTGAGGACCATTGTCATTATTGGTGGTTTCTCTCGCGCTTGCTAAACGTTTACATCATTGACTGGTAATCAAGTGACTTTCTAGCATGTTAGATGTTGACACATCTATTCACATGTTAGAATTTGTACTTTGATCGTGTTGTGTTGGAGCGCAAGACCCTGGACTCACGTCACAAAAGTCCATGTTGCGAAGTGATGTGACATGGTTATGTTGATATGCATGTCTCTGTCAGATGGTTGGCTATGACCAGACCATGAGTTATCATATGCGATCCTTCTCATTATTGGATGGTTATGACCATATCGTGGTTTCCTTATGATCCTCTTTGAAGGATGGTTACACCCATATGTGGATCTATTTACATGATCATTCTCTGGATGACTGTGTCCATGGCATGATTCATGTCTCATTTGATAGAGATCTCAGTTTATGTATATGTATCTATACTTGCTTCAATGTTTTCTAATGGCAGATCGGTTATCCACATTGATTTATAAATAATTTCATCCCACACTCTAGCTCAGCCTTCATGCTTTAGGGGGCATCTATAACACAACATTTTATCACTATCCATATACTCCCCATTCCTTGATCCTGGAGGATCTCTACAGTCAACCCCGCATGCTTTGCCTTCATGAAGAGACTCCCATTTTGTCCCTCTTCATGATCAAATCAATTCCCTTTTGCACTATTTCCCTTGAAACTTTTGTTTTCCCTGTTTCCAAGACCAGCGCTAATGACCTTTGTCTCCCCCACGTCGATATGCAGATATTAGCACTACTCCTCGCACCGACCAAAGTGACTGAGTTATGTTTCATTCACGTCGGTCCTATTATGGAAAGTTTTTAAATTAAGAGCTGAAGCTTCCAACTCTAGAAGCTTCGTAATGGAAGTATGGTAAATGGTTTGGCCGGATGGAGTTGAGGATGTCATTTTGAGCTCCTTTCCCTGATAATGGTGGAACTACCTCAAGGAATAAGCTCTTCTCCCTTGAGAAGAGGATCCATCTCCCATCCATTTTTCCTATATAAACCTCCCTTCTCCCCAAGCACAAGCTACGATTGATGTTGGTGTGCTTATACTATTTTGGTTTGGAGTAGACAACAAGCTATTACTAGTTGTAGCTATCTAGTTCTGTGAGGGAGAAGTGTGATTTGGTTTGGAGTGAAGCCTAAAGGGAAGAGCCTTAAAACTATTGTTGATTGAGGCCATCATGGAATGATAGAAAAATTGTGTGGGAACCTGGTCTTGTCAAAGGAGGACTACAACGTCAAGACAAATGGTTGTAATCTCTCTTTGATATTAATATATGCAACTATCGATTGATTTCCTACATGTTTTGCCATGTTACATATTCGTGGCTTAATGTTTCTTGACTTGTTAAGTAGGTTGAATTACAATTTGTCTATTGTTACGTTTGTTGTTTTATGTTGTTTACTTGTTTTAGGTGCTTGAATAAGGAAGCGAGAGATAGCTGGAGTGAGTAGGTAAGGACATCATGAAACAGGATAAGCGTACTAAGAAGTAGGCCCTCTTAATTAGTTCTAACCTAAGGAAATCTTCCATAGAATGTACCTATTGTGGCTAGACCCATCATCAGGCTAGAGGAATTCGTTTGTGTCCACATTCATAATTTTACTTCATGATAAGGCCACTATTTCCTTCGTTTTCCCTCTCACATGTAGCTTGTGAACTTCCACCTTTCTTTTCCCCTATTTTCCATTATTTTCTTAAATAAAATGCCAATTAATGCATCGTTCCCTTCCAAATCCTTCTCCACTGCCTTTGACAATTTCCATAGCCATCAATTAATCACAAGTAATCCCTGCCACTATGTTTTAGTGCAACATTTAGCTTGGAATATGTATCCCATGACCTTGGTTATTATTTTTCCTTTATTAACTTTATTATGTGCATTTCTAACCTGTGTTTGTTATAGACCCCTCCCCCTTAGGGGAACACCATACTTGGTGTTCAATGACACTTACAATCATCAAGACTGCTAAAAAGCAAAACAAACTTCCCATGGAACTTTATAACTTAGCTCATTACAACAATTACATTGAATAACCGTTTTGAAAGAAAACCAACATAACCAACATGAAAAACACAACAACATGAAAACCATACCACTTATTGGAGCTTTTAGCAAAACTCATGGCAGTATTTACATCCATATACATATATACTTATACCAAAATTGTTTTACCTCAACCAACAAATAAGGAAGGATACATAGCCTGCATTTTATCAACCATCTCCCATGTAGCTTCATCGAGCCCAAAGTGCTTCCACTGCAATATAACCTACTCGATTTCTCAGTTTCAGAGCATGAGAATATTTCTCTACAAAACGCACTGAGTTTCTGATCAGAATTCTCCTTTTAGTTCCACTCGTAATACAAACCAATAGGTAGCACGATCAACATATTTCACATATATTTTAAGGAATAAAACATGGAAAACATCATGGAGTTTCACTGTTGGAGGAAGTGCAAGTCAATAGGCCATTAGTGCAATCCTCTCAAAGATCTCAAAAGGCCTGCAATACTGAGGTGCCAGCTTCGCACATGTCCCAATCCTCAAGGAGCTCTTCTTAGGCTTGATACACAAGTACACATGTTCTCCAACCTCGAACTCCTTAATCAACATGTGCTGGTCTACATATATTTTATGTTTGTCTTCTGCTACCTTTAGATTCTTATTGATTACCTACATTTCTTGTTCCATCTTTGCCAACATGTCTGGTCCTGTCAATACACTGAATCAATCCAACTGATGGGAGTATTACAACTCTTTCCATAGAGTGCCTCAAGCAGACTCATCCTAAGTGACTCTTGATATCCATTGTTGTAAAAAAACTCAACAAATGGAATATATTATTCCCATTGCCATTGCTAATGCATCACATATGTCCTCAACATGTTCTCCAATATCTTGTTGACCCTCTCTCTATATCCATATGTCTAGGGATTATAAGTTATTCTGAAGGCCAACTCTATACCCAAAATTGCAAATAAAATTTTCCAAAATTTGGAAGTGAACTTAGCATCCTCTGTCGTATACAATCTTATTTGAAACACCATGATATCTTACTACATCTCTAAGGAAGACATGTGCTTCTTCATTAGCTGAATAAGTAGACTTTACTGGATTCAAGTGTGCTACCTTTGTCAATGTGTCAACCATGACGATAATAGAATCAGGTTGTCTAGATGTTCTCGAGAAACCTGTAATGAAATCCATGGAATCAAACCCCATTTCCTCTATCGAATTAGAAACGGTTGTAGTAATCCACCTAGATGCTTACACTCGACTTTTACTTATTGATAATCCAAGCACCTAGCCACAAATTTTGCTACTTCCTTCTTCAAATTTGACCAATAGTAGAACTTCTTCATTGTTTTCAGTGTCTTTCGATATCCTTGGTGACCTGAATATGGCTTAGCATTGAATTCTCTCAATATAAGCTTCTTAGGCTCACTGTTGTCTAGAACATAAATCTTGTCCCTAAATCTAACCAAACCATCTGTTGTGAGACTGTAGTCCACATCCTGATTACCTGTATCTTGTTGTAGCTTGTTCCTATGCTCCCTATGCCAATCATCTTACTGACCTTCCCGTAAGATTTTATCTTATAAATTTGTACCATAAGAACTCATAATTGGTATATCATTTAATTGTACCCTTCTGCTAAGAGCATCTGTGACCCTGTTTTCTTTTCCCATAATGTACCTAATCTCATAGTCAAACTCATTGGTCATGACCAACCATCTAGCTTGCCTGACATTCATATTTCCTTAGTCAAACAGATATCTCAATCCACTATGATCACTCATCAATACAAATGTTCTCCCAAGAAGATAGTGCCTCTACATCTTCAATGCATGGATGATTGTTTGCAACTCAAGATCATGTGTAACATAATTACGCTCATGCTCATTCAGTTTCCTTGATTCATAACATACCATTTGTCCTTCCTACATCAAGCCTCGACCAAGTCCTCTGCTTCTAGCATTTGTACACACCATCAACTCTTTATCTGGATCTGCAATATTTAGAACACATTTGTCAACATTTGCTTTAACTACTCAAAACTTGTTGCACATTCCTCTGTCCATTCAAATTTCTTACCTTTCCTTCGTAACGATCTAATAGGATAAGAAATCTATGATAAGTTCCTAATGAACCTACTATAATAATCTACGAACCCCATAAATGACCTTATCTTATCCAGATTCCTAGTAGTTGTCCATTCCATAATAGTTTTATTTTTTCTTGATCCATTGTTATTTCTTCCTTGGAAACCAAATGTACCAGATAATGTACCTTTGTTTGAAATAAATTGCATTTTTCTAACATTGGCATAAAAATGATGCTCTCTTATCAATATCAACATTGCTGCTAAGTTTTCAGCACGTTTTTCCTCATTCTTAGAATATATCAATATATCATCAATGAAAAAAATAATAAAATTGTCCAAATAAGGATGTATGACACTATTTATCAAGAACATGAAAGTAAGTGGAGCATTAGTCAAACCAAAAGGAACTACACAAAACTCATAATGACCATACCTAGTCCAAAAATCAGTCTTGTAGATGTCCTCTTCTTTAATGCATACTTGACGATATCCTGATCTCATATCAATCTTCATGAACATTGGTTCACCCTTCAACTCATCAAACAAATCATAAATCCTCAGCAACAGATACTTGTTCTTGATGGTTACCTTGTTGAACTTATTGTAATAAATACATAATCTAAGAGTAACATCCTTCTTCTTCACAGACAATATCGGTGCACCCCAAGGCGACACACTTGGCCTAATGTATCCCTTGTCAAGAATTTCCTTCAAGTCCAACTTCAATTCCACTAACTTTGGTGTGATCATCATGTATGGTTCCTTTGATGTTGGTGTTGTCCCTAGTACCAACTCAATAGAAACATCCACTTGCTTGTGAGGTAGTAACTTCGGGATCTCTATCGGAAATATATCCTGAAATTGTTGTAGAACTAGGTACCTGCTCAATACCTTCACATCCTCAACATCTTTAGCTTTACCACTCAATATATGTACATCAAATGACACACACCCTTTCCTATGACTATGCTTTGCCATTATAGTTGTTTCCATTATAATTTATGTTGCCTTCTTCTTACCCTGAAAGATCTGTTGTTCCCCATTGTCATCCAAACACTTAATAGCCTTTTCATAGCAATATGCTTTGGTCCTATGAAGATACAAACAATCCATACTCAACAACAATTGTATGATCCTAATGGAAGCACATTCGAATCTTTCGATGTAGGAATACCATTCAACTCAAATTCATACGCTCTTACACATTGATGAACTCTCTTCTTTGTACCTGTAGCCAACTGCACTAACCATGATTTTTCATGTACTTCTTTATTCAAGCCACACTTATCCACCAGCTCAGGATTAACATAACTATAAAAGGATCAAAATAGAAGCAACCTGATCACAAATCTTAGAGTCCATCTCGATAAAAGATCCCTGGTGATCTGCATGCTTGTTATCCAACATTGCATAAATATGAGGAATACTATGTCCAATGCCCCCCACTGTTTGTGCCTCTGAGCACTCTAGATCTACATTCTACCACCCTAATGCTATGGAAAATCTCTCCTATGATGATCTTTGCCACAATTCCAACATTGTAAAGGCTTCCTTGCATCACCATTGTTCTACTCCTGTTGAGGCCTCGAAAATTAGGTCTACAACAAGGGAGATACCCACCTGGTCCAGACCTTGGTTAGTAGCTCTTTTTCCGTTTGGTATAGTGGGTCTGATTAAGGATATCATACTAGTTTCCCAATTTATATGTGTGTGTGTTGAGAATT
>APFE030308507.1:108676-162984 GCA_000404065.3 Pinus taeda | reverse complement strand
GCTTTTTCCTACAAATTTTCTACTTTACAGGTGACTGAGCGATTAGAGGCTTTCCATATCAAGGAGTTTTGCCTAGCGATTCATGATTGGCTCTAATTGCGCATCGAAAACTGCCTCTGTTTCTCGATCCGGGGTTCCTTGGTGTGATTTTCACCTCTTGCACACTTTTTGTGAAAATAATGACTCAGTGAGTTCGTGGTTTTGAGCTTTAAATTTTTTATATGTGATATCAGCATTATCTAGTACCCTTTTGACCATGTCTGTGTATGGAAGAATTTTGGGTCTTGCTGCTATCCGGTGCAAGAACGAACATGATAGTTCTATAATTGATGCCTCAGAAGACCCGTGTGAGCCTGCAGTAGTTGTAACCTCCATTACCCTGGGATTTTCATCCTTGAGTAGACTGTACATGCTTTCTCAAGTAGTAATAGCAACATCTTTGTTACAGGTGGTGTCCGTGTATAAGGGCGTCATTTCTTTATCTTCAAAACTCAGAGCTTTACCCTTCTTTCCCATAATATCCTGAACACTGCTATGTATACTTCTTTGCTCTTCGCTCATGTAGTTTACAAATGAGGCAAGAGTAATGATAAGGAAAAGGTGATGGGAAAGCTTTAAATGTGGAAAACATATAAAATATATCACCTTACGTGAAATGGCTCTTCGATCAGATCAAAACCATTCTTCATTAATGATTGCCAACTAACTCATTAATTAACCTTAACACGCATAATTGGGCATTGGTTTATGGAAACAGCTTTTTCGAACAATGATCCCTGTAGGTCTATGATAAGGCGATTTTGCAATTTGCTTCGCAATATAGCAGATTACAATATCACAGAATCGCAATATCTCTACTCTGATGCATGTGGCAATCATTCGTTATAATGTGTTTTCTGTGAAATGTGATTTGTGAGATGTGCCATCGAATATCGGTGGTTTGAGGCATTTCAGCTTTAAGTGATATTTGAGGCATGCGATGTGATGAGTATCTTTTAGTGCGTGATTTCATCACGATTTCGCATTCTTAGGATTCCGCTTATAGGAAGGCATCCATTACCTTTTTTTGCAATGCGACATTCTTTATTAAAGGTGGATTTATTCAAACTTATCATAAAACTCAAGTCTTTTTATATTTTTAGGGTATTCTCCTAAGTTTATGATAGTAAGTTTTATTGAAAAAGGAAATACAAGCGCTAATTAATTTTTTAAAATCTTTTGAATAAGGGTCCCCACTTATTTGGTATTAGTGATAAAACTAAATAAGAAGGGGGGTTGTTGCTGGTCACAACAACTCCTTAAACTGAAATCTCTGCCCTTTGTCAGATGCATTGATCTTCCTAGGTGGTGTTGCATGCTATTTTTTACCTATGCCTTGAGGTCTTGTTCGCTTCTTATCCCATTTTCCTTTATTCTTATCATTACCCTTCCAATCCTGCTTAGTCTATGATCTATGCTTTGATTGATCATAACATTGCTTTAGCTTTATGGTGGCTTTCTCCAATGATATAGGCTCATCAAAATTGATTTTGTCTTTGAATGCTACGAGCAACCCACTAATGAATCTATGAATATTCTCTTTCTCCTCCTTAATATAAGGCACATACATCAACAACTCTAAGAATCTTCTAATCTACTCTTCATCAGTGTGAATCCCAACTTCAACCCATAGGATTGTTTTTCTCTGTCATCATAGTATCTCTCAGATAGATACTTATTCTAAAAAGTATCTCAAACCCACTCCAAGTCAAATCCTCTTCCTGAATACTTTTGACATTGTTGACATCTTACCACCAAACGTTTTATTTACCCTTAAGAATGAACATAGGTATTATGGCCTTCATGTTCTTTGAGTAATCATGTAATCTAAAGAACTTATTCATCCCAAGTAATCATGCTTTTGCATCTTGTGACTTCTTCATTTATCCATCAAATGTAGGTGACATTTCTTTCTTGAAGTCATTCGACAAATCTGCCCTGTCACTGCTCCTATAAGGATGATAGTGATGATGAGCATGGTACCTATCTGAACTAGAACTATAGTAAAGCCCATGCCCATTGCCTCATCTATCTGGTGTATCTAAGAATCTACCATCTCTAACAATTATCTCTATCCAACTTGGGCCCACCATGAGACTTGCTACAATTTGCTCCATTAGTCCTCTCCTCCTATCCATGAAAAATCCTAAGTGGTCCCAATCTGCGCAAGTCTGAAAAACTCTAAAGGATGACTACATTAACCTTTGTTTGTTTCTCCTATGCCTTATCAAGTCTCTCTTTTGATTGAATGATTCTTTCATTTTTTGCTTTACAACTTCTTATTTTTTCCTTCGAACTTCTCAAAAGTTTCTGTTATGCCAGGGGAGTACCCATCACCATGTTGTTTATCTGATCTACATGGAGACTCTTGTGAATTGTAGTCTGCCATTTTTCTAGTCATCTTTTATTGTATTCTTCCTACAAGTATATCTTGTTAGCTAAACCAAAACATAAATATAATCAACATAGTGTAGCGGAGGATTTCTCGTTCGCAATATCAACCATATTAGCATAATATATGTATAAACATAATCATAACAATATATAAACATCACCTCAATCATCATCCTGTTACCATGCATGATGTCACAACTATAACGCAAACTAGACACAATGCATGCACAACAACATATAGACACTAACATGCATAAACAATGCATATGAAACCGACATGCATTGATGACATGCACATCACCACAACAATATCATCAACTTCTACATGAAAACACAACTGTAAGAATGACTACCTCCAGACATTCATACCAAACACATATACCACAAGCATAATGAACACATATGAAACTCCTACCCATCCATTCCAATGGTTGAACCATGCTTCGAGACCACTCTATGGTATTAGATATCACCCAAAGAGAACCAAAACTAGACACCACCCAAAGAGAACGAAACCTGCTCTTATACCACTTTGTAACCACCCTCCTTCCACATTTACCTAAGATAACTTGTCCGCCAGGGTAAACATGTGATGAAGAGTTAATATGATAAAGATTCAAATATCCAAGTACACTTAAGGAAGTGGAACCAACAAACAAAAATGAAATTGAACATTCTAAGGAGCAACATGAACCATGGAGGCTAACAAACCACTCCAGGTGCCCAACCACTGAGTTAACTTGTCTTTTGATTGAACTGGACCCCCATTCGCTCCCATGATAATCCCTCCATGCAACTAAAACCTTCCAATCACTCCAAAAATAAGGCCTCCATGCAACTGTAGTATTTTTCAAGTAGTTTTGTGCTAGTGACCCCGAATTATGAGCCAATTTTTTAGGGCTACAATTGAGGCCTCTACCTAGAACTTAATTAAATTCTTAGAAATGCTAAATAATAAGAAGAAAATGCCTCTAATGAAAAAATTGAACAAGGACCTGACTTGACTCATCCTAACCGTGACAGAGATTTCGTCAAACACATCATGAACATGAAATCTACATGTCATAAATACACATCTAAACATAGGGGTCTCATGCTTATTTGAGAATTTCCAAGAAGGTCTAATTCTCTCTCAGTTTAGATGCAATAAAATATATTAGGTCATGCATTCAATAACTAATCACATATTCATCAAACATGTCAAGAGCCATAAACAATATACATGATATAACCAACATTTAACCAACTAATAACCAACATAAAAACTAGAAATTGCCAACATATAAACCATGGAAATTCAACCATAATGTCACCATCATAATCAATACATATGTTCGTAGATCACAGTAGAAAATACCTCTTATTAACATATGAAAATTCCAACCAAGTTAGCGACTCCCACGTACCACCTAACCATAGATTGGGTTAAACCAATTCTCTCTTTCATCTAATCATCCCCATGCCACCTTTCAAGCATGAATGTGGGATCTCATGGAATAAACCAAGAAAACCAAACTAGAGCTTCTAGAGGCCAAACTAGCTCAACCCTTAACCAGTTATTCCACCTTAGCATTGGACATTACTAACCATCACCAGATTGGTCTCTACCCAAGTTGTTTAGGGCTTGAGAGTGTTTGTTCCAACCCGGCTTCCAGGACTCGTAAAATAACTCACAACTACCATCGGGCTCCCTAGTGTTTGTCCAACCAAGGCTTCGAGGACTAGTAACTCAACCCACCGAGCTTTGAAGAGAACTTTTCCAACCAAGGTTTCCAGGACAAGTAACTCAAACCAAGTTGTTACAGGGATTCCTGAGTCCAACCAATGATACAATAACTAGTAACTCAACCCACAGCTAAAGGAACATGAGAACCAACTAGAAAACAATGATAAAATCCACTACACCATGGCTATCTAGGAAATGGTAAGGCTATGAAAAAACACTGTCAATCCATGAAATACTCCATGCAAATGACAAATCATAACCAAGAAACCGCATGCATATACCATGCATGCTGAAACTAGCAAAGAAATCATACATTCAATTCGATACTTGGAAGAAAAACCTGTTGTAATTTTTTATTTTGTTGTCCTCTTGCCCTTTCGTGCTTTTCCTTTGCCTCCTTTCTCCAAATTCTAAGTATGCCACACTCCTCCAAGAGTGCTCCAAGAAAACTCTAAGTTTCCAAGAGTATGAGAGAGAGAATAGAAGAGAAAGTTGCAAGCTATGACTCACAAAATTTTGTGAACTAATCCTTAGAAGTTTTTTATCATTGAGGCCTCTATTTTCTTCATTTTCTATTATTTTTCCTTCATTTTCTTCCTCACATACAACCTGTGACCTTTCAACTTCTTTTTCTCCTATTTTCCATTATTTTCATAAATAAAATGTCAATTAATGTCTCATGCATTTCCAAAGCCTTTGCTATTGACTTTGTTAATTTTCATAGTCATCAATTAATCACAAGTGACCCCTGTAACTATGTTTTTTCCCAACATTTAACTTGGAATATGTGTCCTATGACCTTGGTTGTTATTTTTCCTTTATTAACTTTATTACATGGATTTTTAAATCGAGGTTATTACATATCCAATATGTGGCTTCCACGAATTCGAGATCCATCTCCCTAAGTCTAAGAGCTTGACAAGACTTCCACTAAAGCACCCATCTAGGGGTTTGCGAGACAAATCGAGGATCTTAGAGAGAGGAAATCTCCTTTCCCACCACAAAAATTTATTGATTGTGTTTATGTTGTTAACAATGTTGAATCCTCTTTCTTATGAAGCCTTCAGGATTCAAGCCGTTATCGGAGCCTTGTTAGGAATGGGCGAAGAAGGGCTACATTACATATGTGGAGAAAAGAGTGATGTGGGAGAGGAAGAAGACGATGATGAACAAATCAAGGGTCTACAAATTTTGATCACTTGGTTGCTTCAGCTCTGGAAGCTTGTCGGTTATGAGCCCACGATTTGCCTCTGTGGTCGTAATTTTGCAACAACGAATACATGAACTCTTTAATCCTCCAAATTTGGAACTTACTATCCATACCTGAAACACGTATAGGGGATCGACATCTTATTCCTTCGCTACTTCAACCTTCTTCTTGGTGCATCCGCACTCCATTTTCGTTGACATACCAACTTGATGTCAGAGGTAAAGCGGGTGGGGGCGAGACTAGTCCTCCCTTTCCTTTTTTTGGCGATCGGCCCCCACTACCTCGAGGCCTCACCAATTCAATGCCGGACCCCATAGCTCCATTGCGAGGTCAAGGGTTGCTGCAAATTTCTTTCTCTAAGACTAGTCTCGATCAGAGTAGGGCCCAACGAGGGGACTGGGTCGCACCCAAGTTGGAGGTTAAGTTGGTCAACTCCTTTTCAACATTCACTTTGCATTGTGGCTTGAGCATGCGGGTTCTCACTCCATTTCTTGTTCCAACTACGCTTGACCAATTTTCAACACCATCTTCTATGCACTTTAGCCATTGGCATTTGTACCCCTTCCCGCCCTGATCTCTACACCATCTCGGTGGCACATTTTGACAATGCCTCACTCGACTTTCTTTGGAAATTCTAGTTTATCCTTGGAGTGAAATTTATTCATAAGTTGAGTACGAGGATTGTTGAGCCAATATTCTTCCTCTGCACTTACTATAGCCCCATGTAGTTGTCTCGAACAAAAACACAACAATCACGATATAATGGGCATGATACTTGACAGGGTTCGTATATGGACAATAATCACCCTACATACTCGAAACACATAGGAAATTTGAATTGAGAAGAAAACACAAAATCATATGACGTAGCCTCTTATGTCTCCTCTCTAAACCTGATCTTACAATGGTACTGGTAGCTGTTATGACATCTCTTAGGATGCCCCAAAAAAAATTGAAACATAGCCCTATAAAAAAGAAGGGAATCTGGCCACATATGCCTTCTAGATGCCTACAATTTCATTCATTTTTTACGCAAAAAGCATAAGGAGTAGTGTCGCTTTCCATTGGTTGCCCCAATGCCCTTTCTGAAAGCGTCTCAACCCTAATTCAATTTTGGGTGGGCTCTATGCCCCTACATCATACACGTTTTTATCATTGCACCGCTTGATAATTTTACGAAGCATTTTACACCTACTCGCATTTTGCCATTCATTTTTAGCTACCAGCAATATCTCAGCCCATATGCAAAATAAATACTGTAGTCTAACTGGGTGGAGGAGCTGTCTAGAGAGTTATAGAAATTAATTCTGGTTATATTTAGAGAAAATTCTGATTATATTTAGAGAAAATCTGGTTAGGATTTTTGTAAATTGTTAAACTTCAAAATTTTAGGTATCTTAGATGTTTTTGATGGTGCTGATTCTATTTCCACTATCAAAAACAAAATTCAAATATTGACTTTACAAGATTTTTTGAATCTTTTTTTCCCAAATTCCAACCACTTTTAAACTCTAATCACAGTTACTCCACTTCAATAAACGACTCATTATAAATACAAATTATATCCCAAGCGTTTATTCTATTCATATCAGTTGTACAATAAACTATGATGCTATGCCCAACCACACAGTTCCATACAAACGCTACGCAACGTCCCCTCTTTCCTTGACCGATTCATTCACGCGACAAATAGAACGTTTTACTTATATAAAATATTTTCTTCTCTCCAACTCCACGTGGTAACCAGCTCTATAATGGCTGAATATCACATCCACGAAAATATGGATGTTTATTTAGTTGCAAGAGAAACTATTTTGAATGAATAATTCAGCCTAATCTAACAAATTGTTAATAACAATTTTCAGATCTATGTATAAAAAAATAAGTTTAACATTAAAGTTATAATATCTAGTTTATTATTAAATTTAATATTAAAATTTAATAGTTACATTATAATTATAATTATATATTAATTAAATATATATTTAATATTAAAATTTTATATTATACATCTTAATATAATAATAATTATTATTATAATATATAATTATTTACATATCAACCACATTTATTAATATAATTGTGCTTGTGGTTGATATAGACGAATCACTTATATGAATTTGGTTGTACACAATGTAGAAGCTTAAATAATATACACAAAATAGATTCAAAAAATACAAGTATTTTGAAAATGTACTCCAAACAAATATTAAAAAATAAAGACATCTACCATACTTGATCTCAATTAGAAAAATACTTCACATACTTCACAATGACTGACTAATCATATCATTTCAGTTGAAATAATGGTGTTGGTTCTAATAATACAACCGAGCTTATTGCTCTTTTGGAAGTCTTAATTTGTGCAAAATAACATGAAATTGGAGAGCTCGATGTCTTCGTTGAGTCAAAAGTGATTATTGATTTAAATGCATCACATTAAAACTATTATCAAGATTTTCAAAGAATATCATTCTCACACATTTTAAGGGAGTAAACCTTTTATGAGAGCATATCATTCTCACACATTTGATGAGATCATATCATTTTCAATGGAGAAAATCCTGTGGTAAACCTCGTATCTAAAGAAGATTGTTGTGGAAAGCGAGCTATGATCATTTTCTCTGTTTATGACAACGGTAATTTACAAAGTTCGAGAAGTATAATTTTCTAAAGCCGTGATGTAGGTAGTTTTTCTCAAAATTCGGTTAGATATAGTTGATGTTTTTAAAAGTTTATATTCGTTTCCATGAGAAGATCTTTCACAGGTTTGTAGTAGGATTAGTTAATGTTTGAATGTTTTATAAAGATAAAGTAAGATAGATAAATATATCTTTTGAATTGGTACATGGTTGACTTTTATAGAGGATATAACATATATTTTTGAAGGGTAAAATGAAGGAAATAAAGATGTTGGATTTTCACACTCACCTTATTGCGAATAGATTATGTGGATTAATCACCATTACAAAAATCCACTTTAAAACCATTCAATAAATAATGATAATAGTTTGGAAATTTAGGAACCACAGATTTTGGTGTAATAGAAAACCTCAACACAACATTAGAGTGTCGCACCAAATTCAATTCCTATATGTATTTAAAGAAAATACTGTATTTTAACTCTGGAATCGATCAAGTAAACTAATGCAACTCTCAGATCCACCCTGACTCTTTCTATACTAGTTTGCTTGGCTTACATTAGAAGATCGAATCTCCCCGACCTGGCCTAGCCACTCAGTCCTCGCCTCTCGTTTGTTCCCCTGGTGGTTTTCAGCTCATCTGCTATGGTGTGAAGAGGGTTTTTTATGAGCTAGGAGAGTAGTCAATCTGACCTGAGGGGGAGCATGGCAGAAAAGAGATCGAGAAGGTTCTGCTCATGCGGTTGGGAGGAAGCCCATCCATAGCAGTCGTTTTTGTAAGGGAAAAGACCGTGGGAGGAGGTGCATATCAACGATTCTCCTCTGGAAGGAAGCCCGCCCACTTGGCTCTGAGCCCTTTTCCACTAACCTTGGGGTATTTTTATTAATTCCGTGTCATCTCTTTTCTATATAGTTAATCTCGTCAAAAGTTATTAGTAATCACTTTTCAATTAACCAATTAATTGAGAGGGTGCATATCAACGATTCTCCTCTGGAAGGAAGCCCGCCCACTTGGCTCTGAGCCCTTTTCCACTAACCTTGGGGTATTTTTATTAATTCCGTGTCATCTCTTTTCTATATAGTTAATCTCGTCAAAAGTTATTAGTAATCACTTTTCAATTAACCAATTAATTGAGATATATACTGTTAAATTTTTTTAATTAAGCGCATATATATATATATATATATATATATATAATATTTTAAATCATAATTTTGATTTCTATTTTAAAAATAATAGAATAATATTATATTAACAAATTAAAAAAAAATTAATGACAAAAAAATCAATGTAATATTTTAATTTAAGGTTAATTCACATTAGATTTATCATTGGGAGAAAGAAAATAATTCAATTGAAAAAAAAAAAATTACTTTACTTTGTAATAGGCTCGAGATATGTGATTCCTTCACTACTTAATATGTGATTTGGCAAATAAGATATAAAAATAATATTGTGATATTGTATCATGTGTAAATTATTCTATGTAAAATTTAAAATAAAAGTATATTATAAATCAAATATTTCTATATATAAAGAGATATCTTGCTTCATGTATAAATTCTTTCTACTCAAGAGTATGTTAGAGATTTGTAATATTATTATTAATATTTGATGATGTGTAACTCATTCTCTATTTCATTGACATGTAAAATTTAAAATATATATAGAGAGAGATAGAGATAAAGATCTTATTTCATGAATAAGTGTTTATGCTAGAGTTTGTAACAATATTATTGATAATGCATGATGTGTAACTCCTTTTCTATATAGCTGACATGTAGAATTTAAAATAAAAATATATTATAAATCAAAGAGAGAGTTTATTTCATGAATAAGTTCTTTTTACTTCAAGTATGGTACAAATTTGTAATAATTTCTTTAATATTTAATATGAATTGACATGTAACATTTTAAAAAGTATTAATAACAAAAATAGCTCTATATATTATACAACATGTGTAAATAAAAAAATATACAGTTAAGACATTTTATTAGTGTGTTGTTCAAAAGTAGAGTAGATTCTTAACTAGATAGACCTATTAAGAGTCGAGAGGAATTCAATATTTTGAGGTGCAGACATTTTCTTAAGTTTTGTAGTCAAAACAAAGTTCTCACTCTAAGAGATTTGGTCTCTCTTCATGCTTAGTAGAGCCATAATTAAGATAGATCTATGTTAGTATAATACCAATTCTACTGAAATTACAACATTATTGTGGGAAGTGAGATGGATATATTTTTCAAGACATGGGGAATTTTGTGAAAAATAACTTGTGTTTTGAGTAGAGATAACTCAAATTTGTTTACAATGGGTATATAAAATGTTTTTATTTCAAACAAATAAAATTGTTTCAAGTTTCTTTGTTTATATTCATTTCCTTCATGTAACTATTTTGGAAATATTTTATGGCATTTTATTTTTCTTATCTAAACGATTGAATGGAACATGTAAGACTATAGGTTTTATAGTGGTTTGATATAAGGAAAATAATGGACCACATTGTATTTTTGAGATAACAAGATAGGCTATAGGTAAATGATAAAATAATAGGTAACTTGGTTCTACTAATTTTAGGGAGTAAGAGTAACTTTTACTAGTCCCGACGTCATCGAGGACTATAACAATTTCCGCATGATCAAAGTGTGTTGAATCTGCTTTATTTTGTTGTGTTTTTTCAATTTTAACTAATGTTGGCCATTCCATCAGTGAGTGTCGTGATAATGAAATTTACATAGTGCTCTAAGCAGGGTTCTTTTACGTACAGGGGAGGTGGGGGGGGGGGGGGGGGGCGCGGGGGGCGCGGTGGGGGGTGGGTGAGGGGGGATTTCATTAATGAGTGCTCTGACGTTGACAATATGATAGTTACTGCTAGTGCATTTTTCTCTTATTTCATTTTTTACTTTTTTTTTTCATCTTAAATTTTTTTAGATTTCGTTGTATGGAAGAATAGTTCATCGAGCCATGAATGTGTGAAAAGTAAAATACGTGTGGGTGAAGGGGTATGTGCCGAGATAAGCGAGTGTAAAGGAGCACTTTCGTGGTTGCGAAGGCATTATACAAGAATTTTGCAAAGGGATTGTACTTCCTTGTTTTGTTTGATAGATGTAGAGCAACTCGATATAGAAAGTTCGAAGAAGACAGGAATATAGTAGATTCGGATCAGATTCCACCATGTTTCATATCTTTGCATACAATTTTTCATACCTTCTTCTATATTAGAAAGAACTATAAAATTTTGGGGCATGAAAAAGTTTGGGTTACATGTATATCTTTACATCATATAACATCTTCTAAACTTTATAGCAAAAGTGTGCATTACTATTTTGATGTGGACTCATTTGATTGGATATTGAAATGCAAAACAACTCTCATCAACTTGCTTTACAAATGACTTAACATTTGGTTTAAGAACTAGTATTGTGTGAAATGAAGGTGTGTAGGAGAGTTATGCGGAGGGAGAATTCATGTTGAAGTGCAGAACATTTTTTTTTGCATGTTATGTGGAGTTGACACGTGGACAATAGAGACTAATTTCGTGATATGCAGAGGAAGGGGAAAGGGTGCATGGACAAACTATATGTGGTGGAATTTGTTAAAGGGAAGGTACTATATTGAGTCAAGCTTTTGTCTCTGCAATTTACAGAAGGAGAATTTAATATGCGGAGCAGGGAACAAAAACATTAATTCATATTTTTTTCATCTCTGAATGCATTTTATCTTAAGAGTGGATCGGCATGTGCACGTTTCATTTTCTATAGAGATGACTTGATAGTTTAATGTGAGATTTTCAAAATTATGTTCAAGGTGTTTGAATACTTATTATGCAATATTAAATTCATTTGTGAATTAAATATTTATTGTGCAATATTCGATGAAACTTGTCTTTCTAATGTGTGTTAAGAAGAAGTGTTGCACAAGAGAGAAGGTGTACGAAGCAAGGAATGAGTGTGATCGTGCGCAGTTATGAAAGAAGCACAACGGAATCCCAATCCACACATCCAGACTCCTCATATCTTCCTCTGCTCCATCGAACTCTACATAATGATTGTTCAGTAATACATTGTGCCAAGTGATTAATATTATAGTAACAATTTAATATAATAACATATAATATACAAACTATACTAATGGTTTACTTTGACAATTTGTGAAAATTTTCATAAGTGAAAATGGCTAACTAGTTCCTTAAAATGGAGTTTTGTGCGAGACGGTGGTGCACAAAAGTAATGTGTGGGGAATTTTATATGGAGTTACAAAATATTTCGAAATAGAGCTTTTGTTCCTTGTTGCATGTAGTTGTTTCTTCAAAAATATGTGCCAGGCAATTCATAAATTAAATTTGTTTAGGTTTTTTTTCTTTTTTCTTGAAGTTTGATATCAAATAAAACAAATGGACATTACCATAGTGGTGGGGGCTAGCTTAGCCATTAAGATTATTTGCTGCAAAGGTAATTGAGCACATCTTGTCATAATACTTTTTTTTTTTATTGTCCTTGCACAATTTTCTATTTACGGTTATTGCTAACAATCTCTATGCTCATACCGCGATGACAAATAGTTCATATTTATTTTATATCACTAATTTGTATCTCTTATGACACAGATGCCAATGGCATTAAAATAGGAGAAAAGTATAGAGTAAATGGAAAATAAGGGTTTGGAATTTTGATATGTGTTTCCATTACATCCCATAAACATTAGATTTGGTATTCACAAATGCTCTTTATTGAGAGCGTCATGTGTAAAATTTTTTGCATGGGAAATAGTAGTGACTAGTGAGTCTAGAAGGAATTTAGAATCGTAAAGTTAAATGAGATTAAGAACATTATTGATTAGCAGAGTAATTTCTTAGTACAAAGTGAAAAAGGATAACAGAGGAAGGAAAGAGGTTATTTGAATTGATATGATTAACTCATATGCTCATACCAATGAGAAATTTCACTAGTCGATTATGTATGAGAGGCATGTGAATCTATCAATGGAAGATAGAAAAAGAAACAAGGTTTGAAGTAGCAGATCCACGAAATGTTGCATGTGTTCTAGAGTCTCTAATTTCAGAGAAATTGTTTATCTGTGCGCAAATAATTTCATTTTAAGAACAAGAGAAATGTGTGGATTTTAAGACTATTATACAATGGTCATGTGTTTTGACCTGATATGCTTTTTCGGTTGCTTTGATCATTTAAAAGCTAGTTTTGTGTAGAATGAAGGTGTGCAAGAGTGTCATAACTCCCCATTTTTTTTTTCCTTAACTCTATCAGTCTAATCTTATCATACTCTTAGTGAATATTACAATGCAAGGACATAGAATCTGTGAATATTGTAATGAAAAGGCTTGTTAACTCTACCTTATACATATTTAATTACATGACAATGCTATATCTACATGTTTAATATGAACTGTTTACTTTGTTTTACATTATGTCAAATAGTTCTCTTCTTAAGCTATGTGAGACTTAGGAACTTGATTCATTTGTCATTATACTAAATTATGTCTATATCATTATGTTCCCTTGGTATACGTGCCCTACCCTTTGTTTAACCTTGAATTCATGCTAGTTATGTAACTTGGGTCTGGAATTGGGTAGATAGGGGTTAGGGTTACTTTTTTACCACGCAGTGAGCCTATCCTTCAGTAGGTGGCACTTATGTTCTGAATAATTCGTGCTTGAATCCTTTGTCGCCACACCCTTCCCCTCTATGTGAACTCCACCTAAATTGTCACACCCACCTGATCAGACGGTGGGAGACAATTCTCACATATCAACGACGGTAATTTCCGTTCCTAATGAAAAGCCAATCCTATCACCTGGATTTTGATTCATTTGACTTTTTTTTCATTTACGACTTCTCGTTCTTCCTATAATTGATGTTAGAGGTTTTCTTTTTTTTTTGGTATGAGGTAAGTGACAATGGCCTCTAGTTTGGTCACTTTCACAACTGGGTAGGGTTCAACTGATGTCCCTTACTCGTTATATGAGTTACTAGTAAGTTTCTTCATTGTTCCTTCAGCGAGAACTAAGAGTGGGTGGATCTCTAAATGGTGTGACAATGGTGTTTCTCCCCCCTTGTTGTTTCATCTTGTTTTGCTGGTACGCAAACCACTTCAAAAGTTTACCACTCTTATGGCTTTTAGTGGAGAAAAAGTTCATAGGTGTGCATCCTTTGGGTGCTTCTAGAAGTACCACTCTACAGAGGGTCCACTAACTCATTTCACCCAAAAATTATATGTTCTCAATTAATTTTCTCTTGATTCTATGTACATCTTACTGAAAATTTCAATTATCTTGACAAAGATGAACAATGACTTGGTTTGTCCACACCTACAATTATTGTTGGTATTGCGACTTTCATTATCCTTCTAAAATTTGGACTTAAGTTATGCTTTGCATTAGACATCAATTTTTTTCTTTTTTGATTATTTCACTCGCCACAGAGCTTGTATTCCCTTAGGGAATTACGACCTTTTGGATAAACTTGACCTCTGCAAAATTACTTAGCACATGAAACCTTCAGAATAGGATCCTCAAACATTGGGTAGAAATTCTCACTCCTCACTCAGGTAAATGCCCAGGATTATGAAGATTTTTGGTCTGTGGTTCTCGTGCATTGTCGTGATAAAGAATTTCCAATTATGTGTGTGTGTTTTTTTTTTTTTCCTTGTGTTTTCTTGTAATTAGTGGCATTAACAATTAATGCTAACACACATGAATTCTTTGTGACTTTACAAGGAAATTATGGTGAGAGGGCATATATAGGGTCTTTGCCTCTTTGTCCACTATAATGCAATCATACACAGGTATAGGTAAATCGTTCCCTTTTTTTTTTTTTTTTTTTTTTCCCTATTTTGTGTGGTGGAAAAATCCTTTCGAAAGATGATGTCATCCATATTGAATTTGCAGGTGGATCTTGCCCTCTTACCATAGTATAATGTATGTTTATGTGAGGAGGCCTCTGCTAACTGAACTTTTTGCCTCACGGCTACAAGTTAGTTACAATTCTCTCTAAACTCTAGCCCTTCCAGTGGTTTTTGTTTCTAGCCTGTGATTGATAAAGGTTATTTTTCTTCCATGTAATGTACCTATTGATTTAAAGTGAGTTAGCAAGTTATGGTCATGAGACATTCTTAGCTTGTGACTTCTCCAGCAACATAAATTTACCCTATGTGCGAATTTTTTTGTTTCTAGGTTTGTTCAAGGTGTTCTTCATAGTAATGGAGGCAAACCTTATATGTTGTATACATTTTGTAACCAGAATCACTATATCACATCATACCTAGTGAGCACACTCGCCACCTAACAATGAAATGTACCTCCAGTTCCCCTCAAGCTCAGACCACTTGCCAAAGAGATCAACAACCTTTGTTGATTTCTCTCCTAGGTATTTCATACCGTTTTTCCATGTTAGATGTTTCCATTATTGATGTCCCAATTTTGTGGTCCTCCACAACCACTTGCTTAGGCCTTTCCTTAAAAGCTCACTTTTATCTTTCGTCATTCTTTATGTTTTTCCAAGCTTAACATCTACCTCCAACTAAGAAAATTAATGGATATTCTCTCCTATCCATTAAATCTTATCTAGAACTTTATTTAGAATTTTTCTTATGAAAGAATTACTTCAGGGAAGGATATCAATTCCAAGTGTCTCATTCCCACATATATCTAATCATGTTATTTATTAAATAATAAAATTGATCTTTTTACATAATATATCAATGTTATTTATGTCTTTTCTGCCATTCAAATTACATACTCTGTTTAAAATAACAAAAATCAACATTAAAGTATGAAGGGGTATTACATTCTTCCCCCCTTTGATTCTACATAGTCTCCGGTGTTCATTGTATCAGGTACATCCCTCTGGAACAGAGTTGGATAATTTTTTTTCATTTCATCTTCTCACTCTCATGTGGCCTCTTCGGGAGGAAATTGCCTCCATTACACTTTAACCTGAACGACGACTCAATTCTATAGCCAGATCTCTCTCTTGTCTACGATACAAAGAGGTTCTTCTAGAAGGTCTACTTCAGGTTTCACCTATAGTAATTTCCATTCAATAATGTCAGAACCATCATATACATATTTCTTAAGTAAATAAACATGAAAATCATTACGGATTTTAATGTGACTTGGTAGCACTAATTGGTACGCTGTGGATCCTATTATGTCCAAAATCTTGAACAACCCACAAAACCGCAATGCCAATTTTGGACGGGTTCCCATTCTTAATGTAATTTTCATGTGTTTCACTCTCAAATACACATGATCTTCGATTTTGAACTCTTTGTGTGTCTCTATTTGTCTGCATGACTTTTTTTTGGGTTTTGGGATATTTTAATATTTTGTTGAATTCTTTGTACTGTCTACACCATTTCTTCCAAATCATCTAACCCGAGAATCAATTTATACTTTGGTTGACTCCAATTTAATGGTGTACAACATTTTCTGCCATACAATGCTTGAAAAGGGCTCATTTTTATAGATGTTTTATAACTATAGTTGTAGACAAACTTGGCTAAATGTAGAAAATCCTCCCATTTTGTGGGTCTGTCCATGACATACATTCTTAGTATATCTTCCAAAATATGGTTGGTTTTCTAAATTTGACCATTCATTGGAGAATGGCATGCTATGCTAAAAATTAATTTAGTGGGCATGCCCCCAAGAAATTCCTTCCAAAACATTAAGGTGAATTTGGCATCTCCATTTGATACTATCATCTTGGGTATTCCATGTAACCAAAAAATATCTCTCATGAAGATATGAGCAATTTGTGCCATACCAAAAGTAGATTGCAGCAGTACAAAGTGGGCTTCCTTACTTAAGGTATCCATAACCACCATGATTGTGTCATGTTGTTTCTTTGTCCTTGGTAGACCTGTGATAGAATCCAAAAAAAATAGTTCCCGTTACCATTCAAGGATAAGTAGTGGATTCAACAACCTAGTAGGGTGTTGATGCTCAACCTTTACCTACTGACACTCTAAACATTTTGACAAATATTTAGACACCTCTTTCTTCATTCTTGGCCAAAATAAAATTTTCCTTAATCTTGTGACATATTTTGGTATCATGGGTGTCTTGCATAAGTTTTCTTATGATATTCATCACGTATTAGGTGTTTCAAAGCATATACATTTGGAATATACAATCCCTTTCTGTAAATCAACGATTTTTCAAGTTTCTCTACATAACCAGGAATAGTAATCTCTTGTAATTTTTGTTGAATTTCAAAGTATTTTGGGTAACTATTTATGGAATTCCTAATATTCTGTACGAAATATTTATTAGTACTGCTAACAACTACTTTCGTTAGATTATGAGCATGTCTACTCAAAGCGTTTGCTATCTTGATTTCTTTTCCTTTTATGTGTTTTATGTTGAACTCAAATTCACTAAAGATGACCATCCACCTAGCTTGTCTAGAATTGACATATGGTTAGCTCAAAAGATATTTTAGGTTGAAATGACCAGTTACAAAAGTGAATTTCTTCCCTAACAAATAATGCGTCCACATCTTTAAGGCATGTGTGACAACAACTAAATCTAAATGATATACAACATAATTTCATTCATGGATTTCAACTTCATAGACTCCTAAGCTATCATAGAATTATCTTGCTGTAAAACTCCCCCTAATTCTTCCATACAAGCATTAGTGAAAATTGAAAATTCCTTGGATCTGCATGTTTTAAGATGTGAGCCATTGTAAGTAAATGTTTTAGCTTGTCAAAAATCTTCTGACAATCTGTAGTCCATTCAAATTTTACTCTTTTTTGGGTAAGGATGTGGTAGAATATGCTAATCTAGAAAATCCCTGTATAAATCTACAACAATATCCTATGAGTCCTATAAATGATCGAACAATAGACACATCCTTTGGTATGGGCCATTTATCCATGGATTTAACCTTTTTAGGGTCGACTATTAGTCCTTCCCTTCAAATGGTGTGGCCCAAGTATTGTATTTTTCTTTCGTAGAACTCACATTTGCTAAACTTGGCATATAGCTAATATTCCTTTTATGTTTGCAGCACCAATTCTAAGTGTTCCTTATGCTCTTCTTCATTTATGGAATATACCACGATATCATTGATAAATACCAACACAAATTTAACCAAATATTTGTTGAATATATTGTTCATCAAGCACATAAAAGTTGTTGGGGCATTAGTAAGACCAAATGGTAACACTATAAATTCATAGTGTCTGTATGTGGTCCTAAATGTTTTTTTATGAATATATTCACTTATGATTCTTAGTTGATGATATCTGGTTCTTAACTCAATTTTGGAAAAAATCATTTTCCCCCTCACTTGATCGAATAGGTCATCAATACTGGGCAATGGGTACTTATTTTTAATGGTGATCTTGTTTATATCCTAATAATCAATGCACATTCTAAATGTGTCATCCTTCATTTTGACAAATAACACAAGTGCCCCCCATGTTGACACACTAGGCCTAATATAGCCCTTTCCCAGCGGTTCTTCTAGTTGCATCTTCAACTTCAATAATTCAGGTGGACTCATTCGATAAGGTGCTCTAGACACCGGGGCTACATGAGGTACCAAAGCAATGGAAAAGTATATATATTTATGCGGTGGAAAATTTGGAATCTCCTCTGGAAAAACATCACAAAATTCCTTAATAATTGGCAATGTATCTAAGTTTGGCTCCTCACCTTGTTGTTTTCCTACTTCTACATGAACCAGATATAATTGACACCCCTTCCACATGCTCATTTTCATTTGTAAAGTGGAAAATTTGTCTAACTGATATAGGTTTTGGTATTCCTTGGATTGTTTGAGTTCATCCTTGTTGATTTATGCAAGACACTCTTTTTGCTAAACTTTTTATAATGGACCCCTGACTTTCCAGTCTGTCCATACTTATTAATATGTCATAAGATCCTAGAGGATGTACATTTAGGTTTAGTGTTGTGGAATAACCATTTAAATTAAGATGAACCTGCCTTACTTGACTGGTTACCCTTCTCTCGATAGTAGTTGCTAACTATACCAACCATGAAATTTTATATTTTTCAGCTTTAAGTTTGCATTTTTCTACCAAATATGGTCCAATGTAACTTAGTCTAGCTCCTGGATCAATTAAAATAGAAAGAGGTCAGTTGGAGATAGTACCTTCAACCTCAATCATTGTGGATTGATGTTTTGCTTGTCTATCCTCCAAGATAACACTTATTTTGGGGATATTTCTGGCAGTATCATTCATAGTGGTGGCTTCACAAACAGTTTGGATTTTCTAAATGGATATGGGGTTATTTGGATAGATCCAAAATAAATGAGGTTCACCACACCCCCATAACTTTAGGGGTTCTTTCTCTTTCCTTCCTCCAATATTTTTTCTATTTAGGTCCATCGAGGTCAACCCAACTTGTGATTTCACCAATGGATTTAGGTTCCCCTTGTTGAACTTTTTATATTGGTTGTCTTTCCTAAAA
The DNA here is from genome assembly GCA_000404065.3 of Pinus taeda. Classification (NCBI taxonomy): domain Eukaryota; kingdom Viridiplantae; phylum Streptophyta; class Pinopsida; order Pinales; family Pinaceae; genus Pinus; species Pinus taeda. Next base: position 143,509 of record APFE030308507.1, on the reverse strand, counting down.
AATTTCAAGTAGTTTGGTTTATGTCATTTTTCTCGAATTACAGGTTTAGGTTTGTCCCTATTCTATGAAAACTTAGAACCTTCTCCCTTATTCTTAAACTGCTGGTAACATATCCTTGCCTTTCATACTTCTTCATCCTTTGTCTTCAGATTTTGAAACTCAATATGTTCCTTATAAATAATAGGCAAATAGTTCACAAACCATTGTACCTTGGATTTTTCTTCTTTAATGTAAGGCACAAATTGTAGCAGATTCATAAAGTTTTCCAAAAAGTCGTCAATGGTTAACTATCCTAACCTTAATTAATGGAACTCATTTTCACGGTCATCATAATAATGTTCACTTAAATAAAGGTTCATGAACTACTTCCAGAATTCCTTCTTGGTTATTGTCTTTTCCTCCAGTAAATGCACACTTTTGGCTTCCTCCCACTAGAGGGTAGCTTTACCTTGCATCTAGTAGATGACTAATCTATCATTTAAGTTTCTCTCATATTCATAGACTTGAAAATATTTAGTAACTATGCTTCCGCGTCCTCCTCCTTCTCCCCATCAAAAGTAGGGGACTTTATCTTCCTAAATTCCCCTTGCATTTTTATTTGTTTCTATTTCTTCTGGGTTCCGAGATATGTTCTATCATACTCCCCACCACTTTGACATTTCTTTGATTATGTACCCCTTTTGGATCCTTTCACTAACTTAAGTTCCACTATTTTATGGATAAACTTTTTAGTCACCCCTCTAATCATTCTTTCTTGTTCCTCACTGGCCTTTAACAACCATTCATTGTTGCTCTTATGCCAGTTCTTGCTGCCAATTTCTAATCACATCCTTGAACTGAGTAGCTGTTGGAGTAGCCCCGTCTCCCAATTCAACATACAAATATGCACATACGATGATGGTTGTAGCCTCCTTAACCATTTTTCTGCTGTAATTAGGTCACCTTCTTACCTTACAATTAAACAAAAACAAAGATCAATACAAAGCTATATAATTCTATTGTGCTTTTTTTGTTTCCAAGTTTACAAAGTGTTGTTCATTTCTTTCTGTAGTGGTCGCTTGGCCAAATGGTGATACTCGGCTCTAATGCCGTCTATCATAAATCCCCTATTTTTTTTTGTTGCTTAACTCTATCAATCTACTCTTATCATACTCTTAGTGAATATTACAATGCAAAGACATATCATGGATGAATATTATAATGCAAAAGCTTGTTAACTCTAGCTTATACATATTCAATTACATGGAAGTGCTATATATACATGTTTAATATGAACCTACTTACTTTTTTTTTACATTATGTCAGATAGTTCTCTTATTAATCGATGTGAGAGTTAGGAACACTTGATTCATTTGCTATTATATTAAATTATGCGTATATCATTATGTTCCCTTATTATATGTTCCCTACCCTTTGTTTAACCTTGAATTCAGACTAGCTATGTAACTTGTGTTTGGAATAGGTTAGACAGGGGTTAGGGTTACTTTGTTACCATGTGATGAGCTCGTCCTTCAGCAGGTGGCACTTATGTTATAAAGAATTCGTGCCTGAATTCTGTACATCCATTTCCTTCCCCTCCACGTGAACTCCACTTGAATTGCCAAACTCACCTGATCGGATGGTGGGAGATAGTTCTCACACATAAATTGTGGTAATTTCCTTTCCTAACCCTAAGTTAATATTGTCACCCATATTTGGATTCATTACACTTTTCTTTTCTTCAAATCTTCCATTTCTTCCTATAGCTCATGTCTACAATTTTTATTTTTTGGTATGAGACAAGTGGCGATGGCCTCTTGTTCTATCACTTTGATAACTAGGTAGAGTTCAAGTCATGTCTGATCATCGTTATCTGATCTATTAGTAATTTTCTTCGTGGTTACTTAAACGATAATGGAGAGTGGGTTGATCTATAAATGGTGTTTCTTTCTCCTTCTCGTTTCATCTTGTTTTGTTGGTGCACAAATCCCTTGAAGAGTTTACCATTGTTATGGATTTTAATGGAAAATAAGTTCGTAAGCATGCCTCCTTTGGGTGCCTATGGAAGTACCACTCTACAAAGGGTCCACCGGCTCACTTCACCCACAAAACATACGTTCTTAGTTAATTCTCTCTCAATTCTATGTACCTCTCGCTAAAAATTTCAGTTATCTAGATAGAGATGAACAATGCCTTGGTTTGTCCACACCTACAATAATTGTTGGTATTGCGACTTACATTTTCCTTATAAAATTTGGAATTAAGATATGTTTTGAATTATGCATCAATTTTTTTCTTTTTTGATTATCTCACTGGCCACATAGCTTGTATTCCCTTAGGGAAATATTGACTTCTAGAGAATCTTGACCTCTGCAAAAGTACTTGGCAAGCGAAACCTTCAGAACAAGATCCTCAAACACTAGAAGGAAATTATGACTCCTTGCTCAGCTAAATACCAAGGGTTACATATATTTTTGAATTGTGGTTTTCGCACATCATCGTGGTAAAGAATTTACAATTATGGGTTTTTCTCATATTTTTATTATTTATTTTTTTAATTTCCTTGTGTTTTCTTCTCATTGGTGGCATTACAAAATGATGCTAACACACATGATTTATTTGTGACTTCACAAGGAAATGATGGTGAGAGGGAATCTACATGGTTTTTTTCCTCTTTGTTCACCACAACGCAATTATACACAAGTACATGTAAATATTATCCTTAATTTGTTATTTTCATTTGTTTTGATTTCCTATTCAGGGTGGTGTAAAAATTCTCTTGAAATTTGCTTACAGCCATATTGAATTTCCATGTGGATCATGCACTCTTACCACCATCCAATATATTTTCATTTGAGGGCACGTTTACCAGCTAAACTTATTGCCTCAAGGCTCTAGGTTAGTTACAATTCTCTCTAAACTCAAGCCCTTCCACTGGTATTTATTTCTAGCTCGTGATTGATAGGAGTTATTGTTCTTCCGTGTAATGTACTTGTTGATTCAAAGTTAGTTAGCTAGCTATGGTTATGACACATTCTTAACTTCAAATTCCTTCATCAACATAAATCTACCCTATGTGCCTATTTTCTTGTTTCCAGGTTCGTTCAAGGCGTCCTTCATAGTTATGGAGGCAAACCTTGTACTTTGTACTCCTTAGTTTTTGATATATAAATGGTTTGTATAGTCCCTTTGTAATATGAACTCTTTTTTTTTTTTTCTTTTCAGAAAATAATAATATGCATGTTGTATTGATGAAGACTTCGATTATGAGTCGCAACAGGCGCTCCTTTTCATTAATCTCTGTAATGTCATAGGGATAGACGCATACTACCTATAGTCTTGTATGAACATTTGTATTTATTCAATATTTTCAATATTATTGTCTGGTTTATTTAAATAGTATTATTATCTCTTAATTCAATTCAATGTCAGTTTATCGTTATTGATTCACGATTTTTTTCATTGTATATTTGTTTCTATGATTTGACTATGTGATCTATGCCTTGGTTGATAAAAAAAACTAGAGAAATTACTTCCTTAACTGTTTTCAACTCATATAAGTTTATATGAAAATTCCTTTTTGTTCATGTCATCACAAGAAGCTATTCACATTCTATTTGTATATGTTTAGTTTAACAATTTACTAGCTTCTTGAGGTAGTCAATTCATATATGATATTCATTGTAGTGAGCGAATCTACTAGGGTAGTACTAAAATTTTACGAGGAGTATACTTAATCAAATAACTGATAAATAGAAAATCCCAATTTGACTAGTTCTCACTAGTGTCCATTGTTTTTCATTATACTTTCATTTCATGTCTTCTACTGACTCTTTGATTTACATTCACACATCTTTGTTATTGAAAGTTTCCAAATGACTAGTAACACCATACTTACTTAGAACTCAGTGGGGTTACTTTTAGTATTTACTTCATATTTAATCTTCCCATAGTTGTTGACTAATACCCATAATACTCATTTTTTTTCTATATTGACTCGTGTATAGTAATTCATTTTCTTATGAAATATATATTAGATCAAGGGAGAGAGTTAGTTCATGTATATTTAGATGTCGAAAGTTATACTCAACAATTTCACTTCGCCTTTCCCAAAATTATTTTCCAAATGTATCCCTTATGACTTCCTCCATTTTTCCCATGAATTATTGTTGACAAAGTTTAATAATAGTTACCTACAGGGGAATGAAATGTTCTACAAATAACCTTTGTAACCTTACCATACATACGACTGTATGGAACCATGGAATATATTCTCTTTTCATTTCCTATAACCGTTTCTTTAAAATATGGCATACTATCACTAAATTTTCAATCACTATATGCATATATTCTTATATATTATTGTTTAATGCAAAATTCTTAAGCATCAAAATTATGTGTTGAATTCATATAAATCATAGAAATTCCAGAATCCAAAAATATATCACTACTAATGAAGAATTTACATTCATCACACTAACTTCAACATTCAAAGATATCATAGCCAAATGTAGAATTCCTATTTACCATACTAATTTCATAACTATTCTCAAAATTAATTATGCAAAAAATTTCTAACCAGAATTATTGTAGCAAATCTTACTTGGTGAGCACACTTGCCACAAAATCATGAACTATATGTCCAGTTCTCCCTGAGATGGGAGCACTTTCCAAAGATATCAACAACTTTTTTTGATTTCTCTCCTATGTATTTAATACCTTTCTTCCATGTTAGGTGTTTCCATTAGCGGCATCCCACTTTTGTGGTCCTCCAGAACCACTTGCCTAGGATTTTTCTTAAAAGCTCACTTTTATCTCCCATCATGCATTATGCATAGGTGCTTAACTAGGGGAACAATACCATACCACGTGGGTTCATATTGGGGGATATATATTCAGGAAAAAATGACATATTATATTGGGGGATATATAGAGGGTAAAGGGTTTTTATATTGGCGGGTATAAAAAATGGAGCTCAAAGTTAATGAAAATATATAAATGGGTATAAAAAAATGTTAATAAAAAATTGGATATTATAATATCTAGTGAAAGTAGTGTTTTTTTTTTTTAATTGGGAAGATGTATTAGGTTCGTATTGATAGGGGGTTAAGTAATTTGATTTCTAGAGGTACTTTCCAATCTGTAGTAATATTAGCAGTATTGTTTAGTATGCCACGAATGCAAGTGATATGCCAAAGGTTCATTGAGGGAAGCCCCCGTGGCTTTATGCTTGTCCAAGATTAGCATCCTTCTCGAACTAAACCATTTAATGTGTTTTCTCTCTTATCCATTAAATCTTATCTAGAACTTTATCTAGAATCTTTCTCATGAAAAAATTATTTCAGGAAAGGATCTCAATTCCAAGTGTCTCATTCCCAAGTATTTCCAATCCTATTATTTATTAATCAATAAAATTTATATATTTACATAATATCTCAATGTACTTGATGGATTTCCACCATTCACATTACATAACTTAGTTTAAAATAGCAAGAATCAACATTAACCTATGGAGGGGTATTGCAAGGAGAACTGTGCAGAGGGAGAATGCATGCAGAAGTGTGGAACATTGTGGTGGAAATATTGCATTTTTTGTTGTGCATACTTGTTCCCTCACACAAATAACAAATTAAAAACAAATTTCATTTAATGTTGGCTAATAAGTGTTCAATTCACAAACGCTCAAAGAAATCTAAGCTTTATGAAGCTTTCCTAATTGAATTTTAACAATTAATGTGTCTATAGTTGCATTAGACAAGAATTCATCATGCATTTCTCAACAAGAACATCTCTAAGACATACTCGATTAGTTCTCAAGGGGGCTTGTTAACAATGGCTTGTTTAAAAGTGCTTTTATGCTAAGTTACCATTTTTCTAGTTGTCAATATCCACATTGAACAATGATACACTAAGTGTTGTTTTTTTGCCTGTTAGCATAAGAGATATGCACAAAACTTGTTTTTGAAGACGTGGACATATTTTACTATATATTTATCAAGCACGTTTTGGTTCATTTCTTCTTTGATACTAAATTTGGTTATTATAGAAGAACTTTATGGCAATTAATGTGCATATATAAATATGCTATTAATGTGTATATTTTCTACTATCTTATGGCTTTACCGTGTATATCTATAATGTGTTGTTCATTTCCCTTAATGTCTTCTATGTTTTTCTTATCATGGAGAAATAGATCATAGTGAGTTTAGAACATGTTTGAAGTGTAATTTCTAAAGCATCAATGGAGAAGCATTTCTTTCCTATAAAATAAATTGTACAGATGTAGTTATGAGATAACATAACATATCTCGTTTAAATAATTTTTCTTATGTTGTAGGAGATTGTCTATTTGATGTTATATGAACTCTATTACGTTTTAAATACATGTCAACATGGTTACATGAAGTAATGATAAAACATTTGATAAATTGTTTAGATGAATGGAACATTGAAGAAATATTATCTTATGAATGTGAATTGAACATACATACATTGATACAGGTGTGTGGTATAAATAGCCCAAATGTTTACTCGGAAAGGATGACAAAATAAGCTTCAACTTCTATGATTGTGGAAGAATGAGGACTATGGGGGACAATATTTTGTATACATTTGTTATTGAGTTGGCTAAAAATTGATATAAGGCTTTGGTTAAGCACAAAAATGAAAAGTTATTTTCATTTTCATTCAAATTTATGCAAATAAAGTTACGTCATTTTGTTCGAAATTGAGTTGTCGGACATTTTTACGACTTATGTGCAAGAAAAAATGTTTAATTAGAAATGATCGTGAACATATAATGAATATAACAAGATATGAAAAAACATAACATAGATGGATGAAAATACAAAAAATAATGAATAAACATATGTTTGAGAGATTGTCCGAGTTTAAGAGTATTTATAGTGAAAGTTGCTTTGAAATAATATGTCAATTAATGGACAATGAATATGATGTATCTTGTTTACAACGCATAATTGCACAAAAACTTTGCAACACAATCATGCATACTAATTTTTTTGCATTAAACTACATAGAAAAATACATGAATGAAAATGTAATTATGCAATTCCCTGGAATAGTAGATTGGAAATGATACATTATACAATTATCGTTGCCATATGAAGAAGGGAAGATAGATGGTGGTATTTTCATTTATGATTGGATATGGTTTATCTTCAATATAACTATATACATATGGACCAGTAATTTATTTGTAGAAATTTTTATAGAAATTCCAGCTGCTCAAGATTTAAAACTGAAAAACAAGAGACACAATTCTACTCTACTAGTTTTTGGAATGAAAACCATAATTTATAACAACACCTATAGTCATGAAATAAGAAAAACCACAAATACACGATGATTTATAGGGGAACCCAACTAGGAAAAAACCCCTCAAGTCTCTTTTAATTAATCTATTGAATAGGTAAACTATTACAATTGCTTGTTGTAGCTCTCAACACAACTTGCAAAAGAATAATTTTTCTCTCTGCTCAATGAGAAACTCTGGCCAACACTTAGCCAATTATTTTCCCACCAAACCTTTTATTTCCATGCGCAAATCCTGATGAAATTAGCCCTTAAAAGATACGAATTTCCTCCAAATTTATTTTGCAATTCCCAAGGATTAATCACTTATTGCATGCAACACTCAAAACTAGTTTACAAGTGATGTTACTCTACCTTGTCATCTCCACTTAAGCTGAGGAATTCGATTTCCTTCCATGCACTAGCTATTTCATAGTTAGACTACTATCCCACTGTATCACTGACATTCAACTGACTCTAGCAATATATAGTTGGAGGTCAGTTAACTGAATACAATTGAAAATAACTAAATTGGATTACTAAAATTTAGCAATCACACATGCATAATTGAACTCGAAGCCCTCTAACTTGAATTCACTAAGCTAATTGAGTGAGAAGATCCATGTCACACTAGTTAACTACCTCCAAGTTGTCCTGCTAATGTGGAATTTGATTTACTCAATTTGACGAAGGCTAAAGTGAAATTGAGTGTTTCTTGCTAAATTTTTTCAACACTCTCTCTTAGCAAGAAAGGGATTTTCCACCACCCTTATGTCGTACCTGTGGATTTTGAACCTCTCGATAATTCCTTTGTCAAGGTGTCATAATATTTCTCCTCAGTTGGAATGTATTGTAGCAACATAATTCTCCTCTGCACATAGTCTCACAAATGATGATAGCAGATATCAATGTTTAGACCTATCATGAAATATCTCAGAGAGGTTAATACAACTCTAATTATCACAATATATCACTATCAGATCCACCTCCTAACTGAATATTCCCACAAGTATTTTCCTCATCTAGATTGCTTCAGATGTTTCTTGGCTTGTAACCATGTGTTCAACCTCTACTGAGCTAAGTGCCATAGACCTTTACGTCCTATTATACCAATAAATAGTTGTTGACCTAACACTGAATATAATGCTTGATGTATGTTTCTTTTCAGATGGACTCGCTACCCAATATGCATTAATGAAGCCTTGAAGCTTCACTCCCTTTGCCTGTCTGCAACATAATCCATATTGGTTAGTGCCTCTAAGGTACCATAACACTTTCTTTGCTTCCTTCTAATATAATTTGGTAGACCTCACCATGGCTTAGATAATCTGGTTGATTGCATAACATATGTTAGGTCATGTGTTCACAAGATACATAAGTGAAACCACAGATTGCACGTAAATGGTAGCATACTTTCCTTGAGATGCAAACAAATCACCATCACCATGCCATACTTCTAGCCTAAGTAAGTAATGCACGAGGCCCATGTATTTCATCTTGAATTCCCTTGCCAGATCCTCTTTGTAAGAGAAGATCAGTTGGTAATCACTAGTCAATATTAAACCATTAATACAAAACAAGAATAAGAAACTTATCATCTACCATAATGTCATATAGATTAACATTTGCCTCACTTTTGGTGAAGCCCAATCCAATGAGATAATTGTCGATCTGAGTGCACCATGCTTGGGGTGCCTATTTGAGAACATACAATGCTCTCTTGAGTCTGCACACATGTTATTCCTAATCATATACCTCAAATCCTTTTGGCTGCTCTATGTAAATGTCTTCCTCATCAACACTATTTAGAAAGGTTGTATTCACATCCATCTAGTGTATTTTCCACCCCATATGTGTAACCAGTGCTAGAATGGATTTGATTGAGGAATATCTTGCAACTAGTGCAAATGTTTCCTCATAGTCCACTCCCTCTATATGAGAGAATCCTTTGGTATAAATCCACCCTTGTACTTATCAATGCTCCCATCAGCTACATGATTCATTTTGTAGATCCATATGGAACCAACCACTAATCTCCCGTCAATTCTTGGCACCACTTCCCATACACTATTCCTTATGATGGATTCATATTCTTCCACCATGGAATCAACCAAAACAGGTTGATAAATTGAATCCTCAAATGACGAAGGCTATGTCTCAATGAGCTCTATCATGAGAGCATGTAGCCAGTGTACTTATCAGCTAGCCTACTCTTCCTACTCTATGATGTGGGGGATCCTAGATTCTCCCTATCATCCTACAACAATCTATCCACTTCTTTGGTTTATTTCTCCCTTATCTAGAAGATTTTGGCTAACTGGGTGCCTCAAATATGCCTTCTGTCTACTCCTCTACATCTAGCTACTACACAACCTCCTGAATCTCATCCTAGGGCTCCTCCTTTAGAGCTATAAGCTCCTTCTTTGGTGGGATACTCAGCTCCCATTCCAGAGAGCATGTCATAGCCTTTTCGTCATTGAAATTGACATCTCTCCTTACAAATTTCACCCTCAGTGAAGTAAAATACACTTGGTAGTTTTATGGAGTTTCAGCGTATCCTACAAAAACTCCCAACTCTAGTATAGCCAGAAGTTTCTTCTTCAAATCCTTAGAGATATGAAAACAAATTGCAGCTCTGAAAATTATGAAATGAGACAGATCAGGCTTTCTCCTAGAGAAAGCTTCCTCTACTGTGTTCATACCAAGTATTCTATGAGGACTCTAGTTATGCAAGTAGACTATTGTGTGGCATGCTTCTTCCCATACATGTAATGGAAATCCTTGATCATGCAACATAGCCCATACTTCTCCCACTATAATCTTATTTTTCCTCTCAACTACCCCATTTTGATGTGGGTTCTCTGTTGTTATTAACTCTTTTCGAATACCTTATTTCACACAAAAATCCTTGAAGGCGTGCAAAAAAATTTCAGCTCCATTGTCGCTTCTAAGAGCCTTCACCTTCTTCCCAGTATCCTTATCTACCAATGCTTTTAACAAAACTTCATCATTCTTCTGCATGAAGTGAATCCAACACTTCCTAGAGAAATCATTGATAAAAATAACATCATACTTATCTTTTGTTGTGGATGTTGTAGAAAATGGTCGACAAACATCAGAGTGGACATGCTCCAAAATTGCATCTTCTTATATATCCCAGACATTGAAGGTGGATTTGACATATTTTCCCATTGCGCAACCCTTTCAAACATATTGCTGGTTAAGGGAGCCTTTAGGGAGACTCGTGCTAATTTTTCGTATGATTTAGAAGGCACCATGGTGTAGATGACCTAATCTCCTATGCTCGAGTTCTCCAACATCTCGACTCTGCACTTTTTCTGCCTTGTTGATAAATGCAACATAATCTCCCACCTCAACTTTGTATAGGTTCTTGACTCGAACTCCAACCTACTTCACTTTCATAGTAGCTATGTGTCTCAGAAAGGCTTTCTGTTTACTAAAAATAAAATCATAGCCACAATCCTCCAAAACTGCTACAGAGACTAGGTTATTCTTCAGTCCAAGTACAAACATAACATCTTTGAGGTGAAGAGGAGAGGATTTCTCCCTCTCGACGGTGATAGGAACAATTGTTGTAGAACATTTCCTCCCATCATCCCCTAGTTCGATATGCATCTGGTGATCCTTATCCTCTAAGCTACTGAAAAAATCCTTGCACTCTATTGTATGCAATGTGGCACCGAAGCCAAGGTACCACACATTCCCCATAACATTGTTGGCTATTCATGCTATTAGGGTGAAGTTTAATTCAAATTGTGAAGTTAATGGTTCACGTGCTGCTTCTCCTGAAGGATTATTATTAGACTTATTGTGTAGAAAAATTGTTGTATAATGCTTTCATTCATGGTAGTGGAAGCATTTTATCTTGCTCAAGTCTTATTCTTGTCATTATTTTAGCTATATTTGGGTTATATTTCCTTTTCCCTTCTCCCCATTTCCAACCAATGACAAATTCTCTTCTTGCTCAACTTTGGATGATGTTCCATCATTGTTATTTCTCGTGAGATCTTCTTGAACCAAATCAGACCATAACCTTTCCCAATTCGGTAATTATTCCCTTCCATTCATAGATTCCTAGTAGTTGTGCCGAGATTTTGGAAGGCCTCGAAGATTTAGGCTTACGAAGTCATATTTTTCTACATTCACCTCGATCCCTCCAAGCTCATCTCGAACTTGTGTAAACTTGGAGAGATACTATAGAATAGTATTACTTGCATCCTAATGTTTTGAATTTTGCCTTTTAGGGAAAATTTTCTATGGCTACCGCTATTTTTGAATAGTTTAGTCGTGTCTTCCACATAGAAAATTGTGTCTCTTTTCCATGGATATTTGAGATCACATGGTCTCTCATACCCTCTAGAATAATTCTTCTCCCCTTTGCAACACCCTTTTTCCATTGGGTTAACTATTGTACATACAACTCTGGAGGTTTTTCAATATCAATTTTCACATATTCTAACACATAGTTTTCATTGAACACTATTTTCGTTCAATCCTTCTAGGCTATGAAATTCAAGCTACCCTGTAGGGCATATTCCAATCTCAGTCCGTTGAAAGACGTTCTTTCGATCCTAAAGAAATATTGTTGCATTAAGGCTTCCAAATAAATATTCCTCAGAGACAAGCTCAAATTACTGGCTCTAGTGTGATTTTAGGGCTCTAATACCATGTATAATTTTTTATAGAAGTTGTAACTACCCAAGATTTCAAACTGAGAAAAAAGAGATACGATTCTACTCTATTGATCTATGGAATGAAAACCACAATTTAGAACAACATGCATAGACATGAAATAAGTAAAAACACAATTGCACATTGACTTCTAGGGGAACCAAACTGGAAAAAACCCTCAAGCCTCTTTTTATTAAAAGTTGAAAATAGAAACTATTACAATTTCTTACTCTAGCTTTGAGCATAACCTACAAAAGAATAACTATTCTCTCTACTCAATGAGAAACTCTCGCCAACACTTAGCCAATTATTTCCCCACCAAGCCTCATATTGCCTTGTGCAAATCCTGAGGAAATTTTCCCCTAAAAGATAGAAATTTCCTTCAAATTGATTGCATAATTCCAAAGGAATGATAACCTATTGAATGCAACACCTATACACTCAAAACTAGTTCACGAATTATGTTACATTGCCTTATCATTTCCACTTCAGCTGAGGAATTTCAATTCCTTGCATGCACTAGCTATTTTGGTCTGATTGATTAGTTAACTAACAAATATTTCAGTTATACGGTTGTCCCACTGCACCACTAATATTCAACTGACCCTATCAATAGTTAGAGGTTATTTAACTGAATACAAATGGAAATAATTAAACTGGATTGTTAAAATTTAGCAATCACACATGCATAACTAAACTCGAAGCCCTCTAACTTGAATTTACCAAGCTAACTATGTGAGAAGATCCATGTCACACTAATTAACTACCTCCAAGATGTCCACCTGATGTGGAAATTCGATTTACTCAATTTAACTAATTCTAAAGTCAAATTGAGCATTTCTTACTACATTGTTTCAACAACATTGGTTGTTGTAGTTGAATTCCATGCATTGAAGGAATACACAATGATGTTGCATGTTATGCGATTTAGAACAAGTGTAGGTCATTTTCATTATGAACCTTTGAAAGCAATATTATACGAGATTTTTTTTTACATGGTATTGAGGTGGTTAACAAAGAGTAATATATAGAGAGTCTTATAAAAAAACATAGTGGTGATCATGTGATTGACTTTGAAAACGTGAACATATATTAAGATATTATAGAACTTGATAAAAATATTATTATTGCAAACAAGAGATTGTGATTATCATTTCATCAACTCAAAAAACATATAAGGGACAAGGACATTTTCAAAAAAAAATTAGTTATAAAACCATGCAAATATCAAATTTTCATATGAATATTAATCATTTGAGTTCCCAAGCTTTGAAATAGACATGAAGAGGAAGAAAATTATATGTGATATTGGAATAGGTAAGGAACAACATGTAGAAGAACCTTATAAAAAAACATAATGAGCATAATGCAAATAGCTTTAAAAACATCAACATAGATGAAGATACTATGGAACTTAATACAAACACTGCCAACGGAAACAAGATGACGTGTTTTTCATTCCATCAACTTAAAAAATACATAAGAAACAATGATGTTGTTGAAACAAGTTTAATTAGAAAACCATCGAAACAACCAAAATCAACACTGAATATGATATTTTTAAATTGTTGACACCTTTCTTGGGATTAGGAAAACCTATGTAAATATTGTAAATAGAAAAAATAAAGGAAGTTAGAAGACGAAGAGAAATTGGGAGATGAAAACAACAGTCTCCCTCTTTTTGTATGTATTCATATTCTCTCTTAGTGCAACAAACAATTTTGATTCAGAGTTACAATCTCGGCCTGACATGGTATCAGATCTAACTCCCAAATTTAGTCCTTTTGTCCAAGTGAGTCCCTTCCGCAATTTATTGCAACTCACCAATATACCATTTCTACCATTTCTCTGTGTACAATTGATGAGCCCCAAAAATGGATAATTATATGGGCTCATTCAACCTCCTAATTCGACTTAATCCACCATTTTCATTAGTTTATTGCATGTTTTTTATTATATTTATGCTAATAGAGTGAATTGGGTTAGTCATTATGCCAACAAGTCTAATGGGTGCTTTGTGTAGTGTTTTTGGTCAATTTTGAGACAAAATCAAAGGTTTTAATGAGCACTTGGCAGCCAAATTCGTGGAGGAGCAAGAGAGAGGATTTGTAGGAAGGTGTCCCCTTCATTTATGGGCACTTACCTAGAATTATCCACCATCAGCTCGGAGTTCAAGGGCCACCACATCAATTATCACAAGGGCAGCCAAGCAAGTCAAGTAGGACTGTTGTTAACTACAAGTTTTGGCAGCCAAGTCCCTAAAGTTTAGGAGGATTGTTGGGGTCCTCAATTTGTATAAATAAGAAGGCTTAGGGCCTCATTTGGGTTAGCCAGTAGTTAGTCACTTTGTAGGCAAAAGTTAGCTAGTTTGTAGTTCAATTTTTAGCCATTTTTTAGGCAGTAGTTTAGCTCTCCATTTCAGCACATTTTCAAGTTTTCCTTGTGGACAATTTTCGAAATGTACTTATTCTTTTGATCAATAAAGATGAATCCAGCTTTGCACCAACTCTAATTTCTCTTAGGAGGCTGTAGCTCTTGGGGTTGGGCCCATCTCAAGTGCCCAGTACTTCCTTTGTGTACTTTCATGTGTCTTTGCTGCATTCTTAGAATAAAATCTGTTATTTAGATTAAAATATTGCTTTGTTACTTAGGTCATTTTTTTATGGTTAAAGTAGTTTTTCATGTTCAGATTTATTTGATAGGTTAAAAATAGGGAAGATCTTCAGAAAAAGGGCCTCAAGCACCTTTGATTTCACCTCTCCCTCATAGGATCAAGGGCTAGGATCAAAGTGACCTTGCTGCCTCAAAAAACACTATTTTTGCTTTGCCATGCAATCACTAGTGTACGATTTTCATTTGCAGAAGTTGGTTACATGTTCAGATCTTTGAATGCTTCATTGCATAGTTAATATACATGGTTTCCTTGCAAATAAAGCTTTTGTTCATTCTCTTTATTGTTAGCTAGATCAGATTAGGTTGGCATAACTAGGTCTTTGATTTCTTGCAAGTCTTTGTTGGTTCAGTTGGAAACACAAATTGCGGAGCACCTGTACCACTTCTTTATCTGCCCAAGCTCCATCAGACCCATCTACTCCATCCCCTAACTTGGTTTCTTGCCTCACATTTGCCATTTTTCCCACATAACCCTACCTTTTTGTGCAACATTGCTCCACTCCTCCTCAAACAAATCCAACCATCCTCGCCACTCTTCAGCTCCATTCCCCAAGACCTGGACCTTCTTACACCCCTATTTCACCTCCATACTTGTTCCTCTACCTTTTCCCCTCCATCCATTCTCTAAAATCCCATTTCTGAACATCCTGTAGAAAATCACAGAAGATCCTGTAGAAATTCCAGAACATCCTATAGAACCCCCGCAGACGTCCTGTAGAAGCTGACAAACGAGGTTTCTTGATAGCCAAAATCTGTAAAGCTCTCTAGAAGGGTGTTAGGGACCCCTTACGCCCTCCCTGAACCTTTCCAACCTCCTGCAAGCATTTTCTCTCACCGGTCCATTACTGCACAGTCAAAAACAGTTAAAGCACATGCACGATAATTCTGACAACTTATTCAAAAATACCAAAAGATGTTTTCTTGAGATAGTGATAACTTAGACACATGCATTTTACCTTCCTAGAAGTCACTAACATCTCTTTTAGTAGCTTGAATCCTCTTTCTCGCATCAGTAGGGCTACCTGGTAAAATTAGGGTTTGTTAGGGTTTTCATTTCCTTTCAGCTTTTCAGTTTCTTTCTTCAGGTAGATTAGCTTCCTTTCAGTTAGCTTCCATCCATCAATTAAAAAGCTTCTTCTCAAAGCTCATCGAAGTTGGCTTAAGCCCCTAGTGGACTTATGTCAGCTGACCAAGTGACAGCTGCGGCAAGAGCTAGTACTTGTGCATACAACACCGTTGCTTCCAAGTTTGTTACGAACTACCGGGTTGATAAAATTAAAGAAGGGAGTCATAGGATTTGTAACATTATTGCTGCAATACTGGGGCCCACCACTCTTTTGGCGCTATTGCTGGGGAAGTGTCAAAGTGTTGGTGATTGTTTCTTTTCTTCTATTTTCTACTACAACCTTCTGCTAAGTAGTTTATTTCGGCAAGCGTAGAGTATATTGTTTCATTTTGATTCTGCAATTTCATTTCCGCAAAAGTACATTAGACATTTCCTTCTCTCATAGATTAGAATTTCAATTCTGCAATTACATTTCTGCAAGTGTAGATTAGAATTTCAATTCCGCAATTTCAATTCTGCAAGTGTATATTAGCATTTCAATTCCAAGCGTAGCCTAGCATATCATTTCAGCAAAATAGATTAGTCCTTTCCTGCTTTCATTTCAATTCTGCATTTTCATTTCAGCAAGATAGTTAGTTGCAGTTCAATCTATTTTAGTTTGCAGGTACAAGTAGAAAAAAAAACAAAAATCAACCAAAAATATTTTCTTTCATGCCTTATAGGAGTAGAGATAATTCAAAAAAAATGATTTCACAACACCCCCACTGCTTCACAGAGCCAACCTTATCTCTTCTTTGATGGCTGTGATTAAAGAACCCCTATGTGGACAGCAAGACATATTTGAGGAACCTCTAGGGGAGAAGAAGAAGAAAACATTCCTCTGGAGCAAATGGCTGAAAACAGAAATGTTGGGAGCAGTACCTTATCCAAAAACGAGTTTGCAAATCAGATGAAAGATTTCAAGAGCGAGGTGAGGCAGTTTCTTGCCATGCAACTGGATACCTTACAAATCCAAAGGAAGCAAGAGGAAGCCAAGAGGGCTTTGGCCATATTTTGTCCCAGGTGCACTAGAAAGCATCCTAGGAATGAATGTCCATTGCACACCATAGAAGTGTGTTTTGTCTGTGAAGAATACCATCTTACAAATCGGTGTCCTTCCTTGCACAGACTTAAATCTGCATATCAAAGGGCCAAAGGAGTCATTGAACCACTCTATTTCATGAACCAAAGGAGGTCACATGGACCCAGAACCTACCAGGAGGGAATGCGAGAGACGTCCCAGACCTATTATGACCCCTATCAAGCCACTTCCATGCCTTCTTGGGGTCCCGCTACTCATCCTTCCTGGTCCACATGCCCTCCTTGGTCGTATCCTCCTCAATACCATGCTTCTCCAGTTGCTCATTCGTTTCACTCTTATGCTCAGCCACAGCCTCAGAGGAATGCACCGCATCAGGGGTGGAGGCCCCAGTACAACTCTCCTCCCACTCATTTGCCTCCACCACCTACCCAACCACAACCCCATCCACATCCATCTCAAAAATACACCTCCACTCAACTGCCTGTACCACCATTCCCAAAACCATACAATGGAGTAGCTCAATCCAATTGCAAAGCTGAGGCACAACCTGTCCAAATGACTCCTCTTGAGCTCAATGATCTTCACCATAGGTCAGGAAGAGTGTTGCAAAAAAGTGATTATCTTGAGAGCATTGAAGGACCACATCCAGTAAAATAAGATTCAAAAGAGGAGATCAAAGGACCATGGGCTGCACTAGATGAAGAGAAGACATCAGAATCAGAGATTGAGAGAGATCCCTCATGGTTACAATTAAATCCTCTATGTATTCAAGAGAAAACTTAGCAAATAGAGGAAGATGAGAAGGTCATGATAGAAGGTGACATGAAGAATGATCCAAATCAGCAAAAGGACCAAGGATATCAAAGCTATATTGACATATGGTTCCAGATGGTCACTAAGTTACAGTAGTACTCTCTTCCTCAGCTACGCTTGATTCCTTGAAAGTCAAATCATTTGGTCTCTGAAATCCAGATAGCTGTCAAGGCATGCATGTCAAGCCTCCACATCATTTTGTCTCTAATCTTGATCTACACATGGCTCCATTGGACGTATTATTATACTTGAAAATGATTTTGTTTTTCAAGTAGGGTAGGGTAGAAAAAAAAAAGGAAAAAAAAAAGAAGAGAAAAAAGAGAAAAAAGAAGAAGAAAAAAAAATGAAAATAAGAGGAAAATAAAAATCTAAGGTGAAAACCTCCTCGGAGGTGCCTCAGATTGGCTCATTGATTGAAAACCTTCATGAGGTGGTCAATGGGTTGGGAAAAAAGAGAAAAGAAAAAAGAATAAGATCCTTGGGTGAAAACCTCCCTTGGAGGCGCCTAGGGCAAGCAATTAGGGTGAAAACTTCCATGAGGCACCCTAGTTGTTTCAAAAAAAAAGAGAAAAAAGAAGAAAAGAGAAAAGGAAAAAGTAAACCTAATTTCCATTGAATAATTGTAGGTTGCAAGAAGGACATTGCAGGTCAGGAGGATAACTCAAAACAAGGACAGAGGAAGTTCTATGCCTTCTACAGGAAGTTCTGTGTTTTCTACATCAAGTTCTATGTCTTCTACAGGAAGCCTACAAACAAGCCAAAATCAATCTCCGAAGAGGACCAGAAGGCTAGGAATATGTCCATGAGGCCCGCAAGCATCCATGTTTCCATCCCTGATCCTTGTCCATCATTTTTTCCCTCGCATTGTACTTCTTTCTTAAAAACTGTGCGTTCTACAGGAAGCTAGAAATGGATTTCAAAGAGGCAGTTTGGCGAACATGGAAGCTTCATCAAGGGTTCATAAGTCATCCTATAATATTCAAACTCCTTCTCCATCATTTCCATGCCTGCATTATACCCCAAGCTCATTTTTCTTACCATGAAAAAAAAACTGCAGAATGCCTTGAAGCAAAAACACCTAGTGCTGAAATTTGTTTCTTCCATAACTTGAAAACCGTGCATCCATTTACAAAACCGTTTTATAGGGAGTTGTATAGGGATGATGGCAACATGCCCGAGGAATTTCAGCCAATTTCAATGCACGATTTCCAAGAAATTAGCCTCCATCACCTTCAACCATTTTTGCATTTTCTCCATATCCGTGCATCTGTTTCAAAGCCTATTTCATGGGGAGATGAATATGAGTGATAGTAACCTACCCAAGTAGTTTCGGCCAATTCTGATGCACGGTTTCTGAGAAATTGATCTCTGTAATCTTTAGCCATTTCCCGCTTTTCTCGAAAACTGTGCATCCATTGATTGTAATTTTTCTATGAGAGGTGAATAATGATGATAGTAACATGCTCAGAAAGTTTTAGATCGATCCGATCTATCGTTCGGTAGCAATAGAGAAAACAAGTTTCTATCCTGTGACAATTCAATGTCAGCAGCTTGAGGGTGCAGATCTAAACGTGGAAACAAATTCCTACAGCGTAGATCCGATCGGAGGACACTTGAACAAGGAAAGCAATGATGAATTAGCAACCAAGCCATCATGCAACCACAGAAACACATGCAGTAGCAAAAAGCACCTCGCAGCAGCCACATTCGACTTCCAGGTACGTGACTAAACCTCGTTCCTCTGATTGCATGAATGTATTTTGGAAACTACATGAGCAATGAGATGGTGGTCATTAAAAAATTGGTGGCCAGCTAACTGGCCACTCTCATCTAGTTCTCTAGCGCTCAGCGAAGAATCATGCAGCATGTGTGTACAGGTACTCACGTGAAATAGAAAAAACAGGGAGCATTAGCCATTTGAACTCCAGTGCAACTGATCAAGAGGAAAACATACAGTTAATAAATAGCAGTGCAGTCTGCATGTGGCCACGTACACCTAGCCACTTCACTCCCTCACCAAGAATCACGCCGCTATTTAAAATGCTCGGCTGAAACTTACACCACCAGCTGTTCATTTGCACTTGACTGAAGTATGCATCCTCCGCTTCCACAAAATGATGAACTAGTCATCCTCCACCGGTTTCTACCTGCCTTCAAGATTTTGTTGTGTATCAGGCTCGTTCATAGGCACAGTGGCGTTCTACAGGAACTGGGGGGTCTTCTACAGGAAGTACGGCATAGCCTTCTGAAACAGAGAAGCCTGGTTTTTCTTCGACAAATTTGGAGTCCCGAGAGAGGTAGGCTTGAAAAAAACACTCTTCCATGCATGATGTTTTGAAAGGTGGTGACTTAAAACTCTCTGGAGTAGGAGAATTAGAACCAAATATTCCTGTGGATCAAGAATGGTAGTTTGCCTGTGTGATACACGAAAAGTCAGCTGGTTCTGCATCACATTCTCCTCCACGGTTCCTATTAACAAATTTCTCCTATAGAAAAGTTAAAGCACTATGAGGGCTAACATGTGCATGAAGAGTGTGAATTTTATGTGGTTGTATGCATGTTGGGGATGAAAATTAAGCTCTACACTCTGTCTATGGGAGCCTAATTCCCTTCTGACACTTGAGTATTTGGGCAGCAAAAGTCTTGAAACTAGGGAATTGTTGTTCATTGATATCAAATGGTCGAGGAATTCTTCCTTGAGTCCAGGGGGAAACTATAAAAAACATTTCTGTTTCTAAGAAAAGCATAATAAAAAGGGAGCACTCTGACCATGCCAGGGGGATTCATAATTTAGCATTATCCATGGTTATCATATGAAATTACACTTCATCCAGCAGTGAAGACAACGAACACATTGAGGCAGAAGAGAAAGCCAAGGGTAAGGAAACCTAGGACAGACCACCACAGAAATAGCAAGAAGAGAAACAAGAGAAAGGCCAAGCTTCTGAGCCCAAAACTGTGGGTGGAATAAAGGCACAAATGCCAAGGAAGAAACGGTTGCAAATCAGGGCAGAGAGGACTAAAAAAGTCCAAGCAAGTGAGGGCACACCGAAGGCAACCACAACAAAACTAAAAGAGAAGGCACCCCTAGCCAAGCAGGCCAAAACGGTGAAAACCGTTTCTATAGGAAGCCAGAAAACCATTTCTACAGGAAGACAGAAAACAGTTAGCATAGGAATTTCTACAGGAAGTCTGGAAAGAGGGCAATAGAAGGAAAAATCCCCTGAGATCTTAGCCAGGGAGGCATCAGCTGTGTTGGCCACCCTAAGCACATATCCAAAGTAAAAAGGGAAGTGAAAGAGGGAGCCTTCCATGTATTTTAAGGCAAGAAGGAGCATGCCGGTAAAAATTTGCAGACCCCAACTACAATCAAAAGAGCCAATTACAATTGTAGACACCTCAGCTACACAAAAGGAAAAGTCTCCCTCAAAGGCATCCATCACCTAGGAATGGGGAAGCTCGAAGACATCCACCTAGATAGAAAGAATGAAAAAGTTGGACAGAAAGGCCTCTCTACAGGATGCTGAGACAGTTCTACAGGAAGCCAAGAATTCTCTAGGAAAAGCAGCACAGGCAGTGGGAAGAAGCAGAAAGAAAAGCATGGTTTCATGATTGAGAAGAGGACATCACTTCAGAAGCTTTGCATGACAGGGAGGCCACCAGGGTTATCAAAGATGAAGATATAGATTAATTGCTCAGAGGATGAGCAACACTTTCAGTAGGGGGGTGATGTTGAGCCCCAAAAATGGATAATTATATGGGATCATTCAACCTCCTAATTCGACTTAATCCACCATTCTCATTAGTTTATTGCATTTCTTTTATTATATTTATGCTAATAGAGTGAATTGGGTTAGTCATTATGCCAACAAGTCTAATGGGTGCTTTGTGCAGTGTTTTTGGTCAATTTTGAGACAAAATTAAAGGTTTTAATGAGCACTTGGCAGCCAAATTCGTGGAGGAGCAAGAGAGAGGATTTGTAGGAAGGTGTCCCCTTCATTTATGGGCACTTACCTAGAATTATCCACCATCAGCTCGGAGTTCAAGGGCCACCACATCAATTATCACAAGGGCAGCCAAGCAAGTCAAGTAGGACTGTTGTTAACTACAAGTCCTGGCATCCGAGTCCCTAAAGTTTAGGAGGACCATTGGAGTCCTCAATTAGTATAAATAAGAAGGCTTAGGGCCTCATTTGGCTTAGCGAGTAGTTAGTCACTTTGTAGGCAGAAGTTAGCTAGTTTGTAGTTCGGTTTTTAGTCATTTTTTAGGCAGTAGTTTAGCTCTCCATTTTAGCACACTTTCAAGTTTTCCTTGTGGACAATTTTTGGAATGTACTTATTCTTTTGATCAATAAAGATGAATCCAACTTTGCACCAGCTCTAATTTCTCTTAGGAGGCTGTAGCTCTTGGAGTTGGGCCTATCTCAAGTGCCTAGTACTTCCTTTGTTTACTTTCATGTGTCTTTGCTGCATTCTTAGAATAAAATATGTTATTTAGATTAAAATATTGCTTTGTTACTTAGGTCGTTTTTTTATGGTTAAAGTAGCTTTTCATGTTCACATTTATTTGATAGGTTAACAACAGGGAAGATCTTCAGAAAAAGGGCCTCAAGCACCTTTGATTTCACCTCTCCCTCATAGGATTAGGGGCTGGGATCAAAGTGACCTTGCTGCACCAAAAAACACTATTTTTGCTTTACCATGCAATCACTAGTGTATGATTTTCATTTGCAAAAGTTGCTTACATGTTTAGATCTTTGAATGCTTCGTTGCATAGTTAATATACATGGTTTCCTTGCAAATAAGCTTTTGTTCATTCTCTTTACTGTTAGCTAGATCACATTAGGTTGGCATAACCAGGTCTTTGATTTCTTGCAAGTCTTTGTTGGTTCAGTTGGAAACACAAATTGGAGAGCACCTGTACCACTTCTCTATCCACCCAAACTCCATCAGAACCATCTACTCCATCTGATAACTTGGTTTCTTGCCTCACGTTCACCATTTTGCCCACATAACCCTACCTTTTTGTGCAACATTACTCCACTCCGCCTTGAAAAAATCCAACCATCCTCGCCACTCTTTAGCTCCATTCCCCAAGGCCTGGACCTCCTTACACCCCTATTTCACCTCCATACTCATTCTTGTACCTTTTCCCCTCCATCCATGCTCCAAAATCCCATTTCTGAACATCCTGTAGAAAATCACAAAACATCCTGTAGAAATTGCAGAACATCTTGTAGAACCCCTGCAGACTTCCTGTAGAAGCTCACGAATGAGGTTTCTTGATAGCAAAACTCTGTGAAAATCTTTGGAAGGGTGTTAGAGACCCCTTAGGCCCTCTTTGAACCTTCCCAACCTCCTGCAAGCATTTTCTCTCACCGATCCACCTCTACACAGTCAAAAACAGTTAAAGCACATGCACGATAATTCTGATAACTTATTCAAAAATACCAAAAGATGTTTTCTTCAGATAGTGATAACTTAGACACATGCATTTTACCTTTCTAGAAGTCATTGACATCTCTTTTAGTAGCTTGCATCCTCTTTTTCGCATCAGTAGAGCTAGCTGGTAAAATGAGGGTTTGCTAGGGTTTCTATTTCCTTTTAGCTTTTCAGTTTCTTTCTGCAAGTAGATTAGCTTCCTTTGAGTTAGCTTCCATCCATCAGTTAAAAAGCTTCTTCTCAGAGCTCATAGAAGTTGCCTTAAGCCCCTAGTGGACTTGTGCCAACTGACCAAGTGACAACTGCGGCAAGAGCTAGTACTTGTGCATACAACACCGTCGCTTCCAAGTTTGTTACGAACTATCGAGTTGATAAAATCAAAGAAGGGAGTCCTAGGAGTTGCAACATTATTTCTGCAATACTGGGTCCCACCAACAATTATTTTTTAATTCTCTCTACCTACTTGGCATGGATCCTTTGTTTCCTACCACTAATACCTAATTCTCTCCCCTCAACTTTTTCTTGTTTGAACTGGTTGCATTTCCATTGTTAGGCTCTAGAATTGACACATTTTATTACTCTGTTTCCTTATCCTTTCATTAGTTTTTTTATTCCTTTATGAATATAACATAGTATTTTGTGTGTTGAGTGTTATAGACATTTTTGGGCACTGCCACCCCAATCATACATGTCCATAAACCAAGGGCTCCTATGTCCCTAAAAGTGTTGCTTCATGCCCTAAAGGAACAAGGTCAGCTGATTACATCATCTCCCAGAGGTTCTCCACAAAAGACTGCTCAGAACTAGTCAAAACTTGACTATACAGACTGCCCAGTGCAGAGGGTGTGATGCATCTCACCTGCTCAGTGTAAAGGGTGCGATGCATACTGGAATGCCCTTCTATAGGGTGTGATGGGTGAGAGTAAACAAATGGTCGAGATAGTTTGCAAGGTGGATGATCATGGAATCTTCCAGAAACTTCTCCTGTGACACTTGCCTCTCTGAATTCGCCTAGGGCTGAGTAAGAGATCATCAATCTCCAAGTGGAATCAAGAACTATGAGAGAGAGGACACTAATAAAAGTCTCAGAAGCTGACTCACCCCCTACAATCATCTATATATGGATCCCTCATCACAGAGATCCAAGGACTGGAATCTTGTATCTTGTAAGGAAGTGTTGTTGGTTTCCTAGTGCAACATCGTAGTGTTGGGTGATCTAAGCTTTTCATGAGGTGAAGAAGGGATTTCATGTTGAGATGATGATGTTGGGTTAGAACAATTGGTTGTAATCCTCTTTTCTATTCTTGATATTAATAACTCTATTCAAGTTTTCCTCCACATTCTTGTATGTTTGATGATATATGCATTTGTGTGGTCAATACATATCTAGTCTTATATTGCTTATGATTGTAGATCTTTGTTCTTTGATAGTGTTATGATGCTTTGATTCCATAGGTTCTCTTTGAAGCTGGGTAGACGAAGAAGGAGCGGCGTAGATCTATCAGAAGGGAGAGGAACCAACCAAGGAACCAAGCGTAAGACTGAGGTTGGTGTCCTTTGTTCCCCTCTTATCTACTTCTCATAAAAGAAAGCGAAAGTAGTTTTAGTTTTTTTGTTTCTAAGACAACTACCAGTCTTAGTGGGACTAGCAGCTTCGAGTGGACACTAGATTTCCCAATAACATTGAGAACTTTAGAAAATAGTCAATTAAGGAGTTAATAATTTTATTCTCTTAATGAATTGATTTGACCATGAAAAGATGAGTATGCTTAAAATTTTAAATGATAACTCACAAGATGCCGATTAGAGTGAATTAAATGAAGATGTTCAAGATGGTTGTGACCTAGATAAGTAAGGGTTAACGATTATCATGGGAATCATAGCAGTGAATGAGATTGTTGTCACCTATTTTGAGGGAACTTAAGAGATTTTGTAACTCAAATTGAGAACCGTGAGAATCTTTAGATTCTTAGGATTGCTCTTTTACTTGTAATGATAGATTTGGTTGTAATTATAAAGGTGAGGAATAAAGCCTCGGGAAAGAGAGGACTTTTACTATTATTTTAATGCTTATGCCCTAACATTTTTAAATACATTGTAATATTTCCATCAATTGATATAATGGAGACTTACATGGTTTTTTTAATTCTTGGACTGATTTTTCTCTAAGGCTTTTGACTTCCAGTGATTGTGGGCCCAATCTTGAAGTGATTACTTCCCTCTCTGTACCATTAAATTTACATTTCAACATTTGTTTCTTTGTTCTACGATTATTCGATTTCCTTCCAGAATTGATTGATGATTACTAAATCGATCATTACAACAATAGTTACTACAGTCGAAAAATTATTCAGATTAGATCTTTGATAGTTGATTTCCTGAAGCATTATTCATTCTATTACTTCTTATGATTGATAGTGAATTGTTAAGAGAAAATTGTGATATTTTATTGAACATATTTTTTTCAAGTTGAGTGTATTGTTTCTTTTCTATAGCTATCATTTCCTAGGAAACAATGTGTGCTTAACAAAGTTGTTTTCAGAAGTTCCAATGTTACGATTATCTTGAATAAGCCTTTTGATTGTTGTGAATTTATGAAGTTGTGTGTAAAGTGCTCTTTTAAAAAATCCTAGCTCTTTCTTGTGGTTTCATACATTTACAATAGGGCTAGACAAATGAGGTTACATAACATTATTCTTTACACATATAGTGTGTACAACCTTGAAACAACTAAACGAGTTCTGAGTTGGACGTTTAATGTTTAAAGATTTGTTGCTCTTTTTAAAGAGAAATTAAATAACCCGACATTTTGGTGCCATTGTCGGGGAGGATGTCAAAGAAGTGTTTAGATGTGTCCCTATGGGATTGGGTATTAAAGGCGGAAGGTAAGAGAACCTGTGGACACACCAAGTAAAATTATTTTTCGAGTGCCTTCCCTCATATGATAATTTTAGAATTTTTTACGGTGCATGACTAGGAAAAAATATAGGACTGTAAATTAGGAATTTATAGATTTACAAACCAATTCAAAATCCACCGAAACTCATGGTCATTCTAACCTTGGAATAAAAATATTTATAGATGAAATAATTCACCAATAGAATTCTTAAGCATCGGTAGGTCCCCAAACAAGATTTGGGAAGGGTTCTATTGTTGCCCCTCAAGCGATAGGATCATCATCTACAACTTATACTAAGATTCACGATAAGATTGTGAGGTCTTAGCAGAACATTCAAAATAAATTTATTAATAACTCCAGTCCCTTCAGTAACATAGAGGGTCATTCTTGTAACCTAAATGAGGGAACGAGTGAAACAATTGAGTCAGAACTACAATCTTTTGAATTTATAGCGACACTTATTGCAAAGGGGGGATTTGAGATTCTTGATTTAAGTAGCCTTGTAAAACCTACTCAAAACCCAGGACTTATCCAACACATTGTTCCTCAGATAATATCTCCTTACTATGAAAGACCTGAGGATTACTGAAATTTTTTTTATCAAATGGTAAATGAAGCACGAGGAACCTAGACTTCAACCATAGAATATCCTATTGTTGATCCATAGACTAATGCAACAATCAAATTTATTCCATTACAAAATCTTCCAAACTTTCATGGAATGGCTTCCGAGGATCTTGATGCATTTTCATTTGAATTGGACGTCTTATGTCAAGGTTATGAATATACCACTTATCCTCAAAAACTAAAATTGTTTCCTTCTACATTAAACAAGGAAACTGTACACTGGTTTATGGGATTAGGATGTGGTACCATAAGTTCATGGGATCAGACGAAAAATGATTTCCTCGCTAAATAATAGGACTATTTTCGATTTAGGGATATGAAAGAATAAATATTTGAAATGATGTCCAAAGAAGATGAGACCTTAGAAGAATATGTCGAAAGATTCCAATACAATTTCCAAAGATCACCTTATACCACTCTAACTAGAGAAGTCATGAAAACGATTGTTTGATTAGAGGAATGAAAGATGAATGGATAGAGACACTTAATATAATGGGAAAATTTGATATTTCTAAGGAAGAATATAATGCCATTCTAAATTTGTGTATCAGGTGCTTGCAAGGAAGAACACGAGCCAAATCTGGTGTTCGGGACCCCCTTAATAGAACTAGGAGAGCTACAGGACAAGGGGTGACTCACACAGAAACTTATATTTTGAGTACATTAACTACACAATTAGATGCCTTTCAGGCAAAACAAAAATAGGCAGAGGAACAACAAGATTTATCGATTCTTTTCCATCATTGCTGAAAGAAGCACAGTCGCAAAGAGTCACAAGACTAGTTAACCAATCTTCCGGGTCACTACCTCAGTCACAAGAACCATTGTAATCTCCTCTCACATTACCCCAAAATGTTACACCTCCATTGCGCCCTCTACTACTTGCCTAGCCAAATTCTAATCCTAATAGTAGGCCTGTCCAATATGTAGAACTTGTAGCAAATCCATAGTATGACTCTACTCCCTTTGAATGTAATGAGTTGCGGTTAAGATCTATACCTGTGATATTATTAGAAGATGATAAGGAAAATAGTGGTAGGTAGTCAATGAATGATCCAAAAGGAATCAAAGAAACCCTCTAAGTCCTCATAATTCAAAATAATCGCAAAAGAAGAAGTTTTAGAAATATCGGATTACACTATCAGGAGGCAAAAACATGAAGAAATGAGCAAAAACAGAGCTATTGTCGGCTTGGACAGTGATGCACAAGAGCCATTGGATCTGGCCGACCAACAGTCCAAATCCGATCTGCAAATCACAATTGACGATGGCAAGTAGAGGCTATCGAAGGTTACTACATGGGAAATGCGATAGCGATCAACGGGCTCAATGAGGACCATCGATCAAGCATGTAGATAGATGGCCGACGTTACATCACAATATTGCGTCATCAAACCACAGTGGAGTGCTTACCAAATGGCTCAGGGGTATGTGCAATATGAGATTGCGATCAATCGCATCGCAATATCACATTAGAGCTACACAGAGGAGCAGGCTATAATATATATAAATATATATATATATATATACTATATATATATATAATATATTATATATATATATATATATATATGCATGATGTAAACGAACCCGATACAACTATAAAACGTATTCCATAAAATTTGAGATCTGTCAAACAATAGATTTCTATGTATTCCATGTATTTCATTTATTAAACAAAATACAAAGGGAAGCGCTGATGTGATGAAAACCGGACCCAAAAGGGTTTGTGAATGAAAATATATATTATTTCAAGTCCGATATGGGCTGTTTTGTGGGGTTTTGCAAAGTTTTAATGTATTTTAAAAATACAAAGGGAAACCATGGAATGGGCATTTGCGACATTCGATAAGCAATTTCAGGCGAACCCATTAGGAGCATAGAGCAGATTTTAGGACTTTTGAAGTCCGATGAACAATATTTTTGCAGATTTTCCTGTGTTTGAATGCATTTCTCTGTGTAAATAGGGAATGACTATTTCAAGGATTTCAAAGGTACGATGGACTCTTTCGTTGCAGAACAGGTGGCCACCTCCCCTAAAAACATTATGCAATGATGGCTAACACTTAGAAGATGGATTCAAATGGACAGAGGCCAAGAGCTAGAAATCTCGAGAAGAAGAAATGAACAGACAGTGCAAATTGGCTTTAAAGCCATAGACTTCCAGAAATAGGGATAAGCAGTGCTGAGACAGAGAGCAAACAAAGACAAAGAGTTAGTGAGGAGAGTCTCTGTACTCAGAAAGACTTGGGGGATCCAGGTAAAGCCTTCTTGTTTTGTATTTATTGTGTGAGACTCAAATTGAGCTCACTTTTGTAAAATCTTTGCTTTTGAAGATATAATAGAGAGGTCGCCACTAAAGGCTAGACCAAGAGACATAGCCCAAGAGTTTTGGGTGAACTCCATATTAAACTTGTTGTGTTTATGTGTGTTGTCTATTATGTTTCTTTAACTACTTCATTTTCTATGTTTTTTGCAATCTTATCGATCCATTTCACAAACTAACATAGGAAAATCCATGCACATGATTCTATAATACCTTAGTAATTGTCTAAGATCTCATTATCAGATCAAGTGGTATTAGCGCTTTAGGTTTTATAAGGTTAGAAAAGCTTGTGCTAGATTGTTGAATGCTAACTAGGTAAAAGCTCAAGTTAGGAGAAGGAGAATTGGTTAAGGCTAACCCAGAAATTGGAAGAGTCTATCCTAGGAGGAAAATGGCAGAAGAAATTCCCTTAGAATCAGACTCTCCATTCATGGACATTTTCATGACCATGAGAGCCATGGTAGAAGAGATGTATTGAGAATTTAAGAAAGGTCTAGGTGAAGATACCTCAACCTCCAAACAAGATAAAGGAACAAAGGAACCTCTTCTAAATGGAAATTCAAAAGGAAAAGGCAAAGGGAAAGAGTCTCCTCTATCAACACCTCCTTCTAGCCCTTTGATTAAATTAAATATAAAGTTTGATTTCCCAATATATGATGGGGAATTAAATGCAGAAAATCTAGATGACTGGATTAGACAGATTGATCTATATTGTAGGGTGCATAACGTCAATTCAGAAAGGAGAAAGATTCAACTAGCCAACCATTGCCTTAAAGGAACTGCCCTATTGTGGTGGGAAGGCAGGACACAAGATGATTTGAAGAAGCATGGTAAAATTATTTCTACCTGGAGTGATTTTGTCTTTGCCATTAAAACAAAATTCTATCCACTAGCTTATATGCAACAAGTAATGATGAGTTGGCAAACTCTTTGTCAATTAAAGGGGCAATGTTTACAAAGTTATACCCATGAATTTAGAAAAAGAGCTTTAATTCTAGACATTTTTTTGGACTCACGTGAAACTTTGCTAAAGTATATAGGTGGTTTGCAT
This sequence comes from Pinus taeda, assembly GCA_000404065.3. Taxonomy (NCBI): domain Eukaryota; kingdom Viridiplantae; phylum Streptophyta; class Pinopsida; order Pinales; family Pinaceae; genus Pinus; species Pinus taeda. Next base: position 113,550 of record APFE030308507.1, on the reverse strand, counting down.
AGCTATTTGAGTGATCTGAAATCACTCGTAAATGATCTAAGTTAATTAATGAAGGTATTACAGACTTATGTGCTAGGGGGTGTCTATGTTATTTTTTGCAATGGATCAATAAGATTGCGAAATACACAAACACTAAAACAGTAAGAGAAGATAGCAAGAAAATACATAAACACAAAAAATTTAATAAGGAGTTCACCCAATCCCCCTGGGATACGTCTCCTGGTCCAACCTTCAGTGGTGGCCTTTCTATTGCATCTTAAAAAGCAGAATTTTACAATAGTGAGATCAAATTGAGTCTCACTTAATAGATAATGATCGATGGGGCTATACTTGGATCCCCTAAGTCTCTAGAGTACACAGACTCCCCTTACTAAATCTTGACCTCAACTAGTCTCAACAGTATGAGTCTAATTTGGTTCTCAATACCTAACAGGTATACACAGAGGATTGTCTTGAACCTCTCAAGCCTTCTCTGGAGTTCACCGACTCTCGGACTCCCTCTCTGTCTCTGTCTGTCGATGATTCTTTTTGCTTTGCAGGTCAGCTTGGCTTCTCTGTTCTCTGCAATTTTTTTGCTTCTCTCTCTCTTTTCTCTCTTTTACTGCTTCTTCTCCTCCCTACTTTGTTTATCTGTTGATGGCTTAAAGCTGATCTGCTCCTTGACTATTCATTTCTGCTTCCTGACTCTCTATATCTCCTACCTCTGTCCACTGGAATTCCCTTGATCTGCATCATCATCACTTTAACGCTTCACAGAGAGGTGGCCACCAGTTTCCCCATGAACTAAGTGTAAGTTCTCTTTGAACGGTCATTATTTCCATTGCTTCAAGATCGCGTGCGAAACTGTTCCCTCTGCCAACTCATCAGTCATGCCAGATCTGAAATCTTCTCCACCTCAACCTATTTCCCTATGGAATTTGGTCATCCATCAGATTGCCTCTCCACCATTGATCTGGGGCCTCTAGATCCTACAGTCTCTATCCATATTGTGTAGGTGAGTAGCATGCCCTTTACCCATGTGATGAGAGAGGTTTTCTCTCTCATCTGATAGACGTGTGTCACCCATTGTATGGAATCATGCAGGACTCGGCCAAACCCACTTACTGCTTGAGGGCCTTCCAATATCCTGTCAGTTTTAGCACGTGGCCCGCTTTTTGACGGAATCAGTGATTTCTATGTAGTTCTATGATTTTCCCCGTGACCAAGTGCTTGGGGCTTTCCTTCACTGCAGAGGATGCCCTGCGATATGCGATTAGCGCTTTAGCACTAATCGCATATCAAAGATGGCCTCTGGTTTTTTATCTAACTTCTCATTTTGCCAGTTTGTACCAGCACATGGTTACCATGGGCCAACAGTCTACATACTTGATCGAGGGTCCTCGTTCCTCCATGTTGACCACAAGCTTCCATTGCCTAGAGGTTATTTCTGATAAGCTCGACATCTATAGCACTTTAAAACTTTGGTATGAGTTTTACAGCGTTCAAGAGACTATAAGAGTGTTTAAGGATCCAATTTGGATCACGGCCTTTCCACTGAAAAATCTTTTGGACCACCAAAAGTTGGTTTTCAAGCATTGACTAAGTGAGGGTATAGCTATCTCACTTGTCCAATCTCTATCAGTTTTGCGTTGCTTGGCTTTGAACCCTTGAGTCCAATCTTGAGGTACTCAACATCTCCCCTACGCGTCGTCCTCAGCTTCCTATCTAGAACTATGTCTTCCTACAGTTCATTGAGATATTCAGGTAATAGATCATCAATAGAAGGTAATTGAATCTACTCTTCACGATCTTCAATTAATGAATGTTCAAATAATCTCAAGCTATTTGCATTAATGGCTGAGTAGATGTGCATGTAAGCTGGTAAATCAAGGTGAAAGGTCCATCCGATGCTTGTCATGCCTTGACTTGTATTTGGGTTGGCTCTTTTCTAGTTGTTCCTGTACTACCTCGTGAATCTCTTGGATTTGTTCAATGAACTTGGTTTCCTTGTCCACATCACTGTGTCCATCAACTCTTATGTCTTTACCAAAGACAAAATCCAAGGGAGACCTTGGTGTGAAACAAAAATAGGTCTGAAAAGGAGATTTCTATGTAGAAGAATGTTTTTCTCGGTTGTAAGCATGCTGCACAAAATACAAATGTTCATCCCAATGTTTGGGATGCTTGCTGTAATAGCCTCTAAGAAAATAGATCATTGTCCTGTTGACTACTTCTATCTAGCCATCTGTTTGGGGATGAAAGGCTATGCTTTTCTTCAGTTTGGTGTCCATCAGTTCCCATAGACTCGACCAAAATTTCCCAACAAATCGGGTGTCTCGATCAGATACAATGGAAGTGGATAATCCAAAATGAACCCATACATGCTGAAAGAACAACTTTGTAGTTTGTTCAGCTGTAATTTGTGTTTTACAAGGGATCAAAATACACATTTTGGTGAACCTATCCACAACAACATATAAATAGTCATGACCTTTCCTAGATTTAGGCAATCCTCCAACAAAGTCCATGTAAATACTTTCCCAAGGATGAGAAGGAATTGGTAGTGGAGTGTACAAGCCTAGTTTTCTATTACTGGGCTTGTTTTTAGCACACATGGTACACCCTCTTACATATCTAGAAACTGTCTCATTCATTTTTGGCCAATAACAAAATCTTTGCAGCTGTGCAACCATTTTACTTACACCAAAGTGACCTGATATTAGAGAAGTGTGTGCTTCCCCAATCATCTTTACTCTTTCAGTTTGTGGAATGCATAGCTTCCCACAATGATATAAGAGTTGGTCCTTAATGTGATAATATAATTTTCTACTCGTTTTCCTTGACTTAAAGTTGCATATACATCTCTAAATTCTATATCTTGAGCATATTGTTAAATGTAGCTCTCATGCAATACTAAACTATGCTTAAGTATAGTGAATGCATTTATAAAAGGTCTAGATAACATATCTGCAACTTTATTGTGATGCCCTTTTTATATCTGATCGCTAAATGAAATTGTTGTAGAAAACCCATCCATCTGTAGTGTCTTGATTGCTACAACTTAGTTTGGGGAGTGTAGATATTGAGGTGGTTGATGATCAATATGTATAACTGTCTCCTTGCTCATTAATTATTGTTTCCACTTTTTCACACTTTGTACTAATGCATACAATTCTTTATCATATGTGTGATAGTTAACTACTGCAAAATCAAATGTCTCAGAATGATAACATATGGGTTTACCGTGTTGTATCAACACTGCTCCCATGGCAGAGTCACTCGCATATATTTGGATCTCAAATTGTCTTTGAAGATCTAGCAATGCTAATACTAGTGTTGTACTAATCTTTTCTTCCAAGTTGTCGAAGGCTTTCTACTATTTTCCTCCCTACTGAAACACCTTGTTCAATCCTGTTAAAGCATGTAAGGGAGTTGCAATTAAGGAAAAGTTAGAAATGAAATTTCTCCAATAATTTGCTGCACCTAAGAAGCTTCTAACTTCTGTAGCAAATTTGGGTTTAGGCCAGTTTACAATGACTGCCACCTTAGACGGATCTATCTTCAATTCACAACCCCCTACTATATGTCCCTAATAATTCAAAGATACTTTGCTAAATTCACATTTTGAGAGTTTAACATAAAGTTTTTCTCTTTTCAAAACATCTAGTTTCTGCTTAACATGCTTTAAATGTTCCTCCCATGTTTTACTAAATATAAGAATGTCATCCAGATATACAATAACAAAATCATCAAGAAAAGGTCTCAGTACATCATTCATTATTCTGATGAAAGTAGCAGTAGCATTAGTTAAGCCAAAAGGCATAACCAACCACTCATATAATCCTTTCTTTATTTTGGAAGTAGTCTTCCATGCATCTTGTTCTATAACTTTGACCTGATGATATCCACTATGCAAGTATAACTTGGAAAAATAAACAACTTCTTTCATTTGATCTAGTAGGTCATCTATGTGAGGAAGGGGATAATGATTTTTTGATCGTTATCTTATTCAGTGCCCAGTAATCAATGCACATTATCCACGAGCCATCTTTCTTCTTCACCAAAACGATTGGAGACCCACATGGTGATGTGCTAGGTCTGATGAATCCCTTCTCAAGCAACTCCTGCACCTGCTTCTTGATTTTTGCATTCTCTAAAGCGAACAACCTATACATTCCAATGTCAGGCAATGGAGCATTTTGTTGCAAATTAATATCATGCACTATTTCCTTTTTGGGTGGTAGACCTTTAGGTTCTTGAAACAAGATATCATATTTTGAAACAAATTTTTCTAAATCATCTTTCTGTTTAGCATCACGGCCGTCAAATACATTGGTTTTATCAGGTTTCTTTTCCTTTACAACTGTCAGTAAAAGTTGTTTGCATGAATTTACAATTTGTTTCATCTACCTTGAGTTTATGAGAGTATAATTATTCTTGAGCTTACGAGCCCTTACAAGGTATTCGATTCCATTATAATGAGTAGATACCTTTTCTCAGCTCTATAGAAAATAGCTTTCTATCATACAAGTAAAGACTTCGTAAAACAATTCCACATATATCCAGAGGAACTATATCTAACTCAACCTCGTCTACAAATGTTGAGCTAAAAGAAAACTTACGTTTACATTGTCTAGTCACTTGTAGTTGTGCTTTATCACTTAACCAACCCAATGGGTATTGTCTCTTATGAGGTGTAGTTAGTAATCCCAACTTCCTTACAATTGCTTCAGAAATTAAATTTACTTGTGAGCCACTATCAAACAAAGTATCAATCTTTTGATGTTTGGAAATAACTCGAATATGGAAAATCTCATGTCTTTTTCTCTGATTTTCTTCTTCATTAATAGATTTGCAGAATTACTAGTAGATGCTTCTGAATTTTTACCTTTTAT